>JABUQX010124957.1:0-38958 GCA_015478945.1 Trachelipus rathkii
CTTTTTTCTCGCGCACACCATTTGGAGGTAATGCATTATTAAAACGTGGAAAGTTGTCATCAATATATTTAGACTGGGATTATATATTGTCCTTTGTCTTGCCTTCCTAAGATGCTTCCAAGTGATTCGGATCTTTTGTTGGTTATGGAAAATTGAAGTAGCTGTACAGACAAAGGGTCGGAAATTCAAACCTATTTAGTATTTTTTTTTTTTTTTATTGCTGAGCACAATTTTCAAAAATCAGAAAAGTCTCCTGTCGTGGCATGTTTTGGGGTTGTCGCTGTAAGTGATTCCCAGTCTGTATGCACAGAGAACGTTTGGAAGCTATTTTTTGAAAAAAATTGGTAAGGTTATGATGATAGCATATTAAAAAATTTCAAAAACATAGGTTCTGAAAAAAATTTATGATTGCTATGAAACAATGACTAACACGATACAACGAAAAAGCACCCGAAATTTGGCGTATTTAGAGAGGTTTCAGTAAAATATGACTGCGGTTTGCTTTTTTCTCCATCTAAAATTGGTCTGGAGAAATAACAGAATTTTAGTCCATCTCTTTGAACATAATAGGGTGGGGTCTCTAAAACCAATGGTGATATCCGTATAACACATTCTCAATCTCAATATGGATCTCCCTTCATGGGAAATGACCTTTTCTGCTTATACTTGTTTCCAACACTTTTAAGAATACTAAACAGGTCACAGAGTACGCTCAAAACATTTGGCTGAAGGATGAATATAACCCTAACAGTATAAAAACTTACGCTTTAGTTGATCTTGAAATAGTATTAAATGGGAGGAAATAATAGTAGTTCAATAAAGGAACATTTTTTTTTTTTTGGATAATATACGTTTCCATTTATATATGTTTAGTTATATATATATTACTTCTTCTGAAGGAGGTTCCAGCTAGGATCGATAAGCTCTAAGTATAGATTTTATATTTATCCTTGTAATGTAATATTCATTTGTTAAACTGGTTTGTTGTATATACTTTTTTAAATAAGACCTCTAATGGTTTTAAATATCATAGTTATTATCAAGATTATATATATCACTATATAATATATATATATATATATATATATATATATATATAATATATATATATTATATATATATATATATATTGTAGGATTTGAAGGTTTTACGGACCTAATAAAAAAAATGGTGGCAGGATGAATCAAAGATAAGTTCTTAAAAAATAGTTTTATTTAATGAAAATTATTCATCGGTAAATGTTTAACTTAGTAGCGTGAACAACGTAGAATTCTTTGAGTGGTAGCGTTATATAAAATCTTCAGAGCAGCTGCGTGAATATCTTTCGGAGTAAGCGTGACAGGTTCTCTTTATACCAGTGTACTTAAACTTCTCAATACCTTAAAGCTAACGTAATATGGCTGACTAAACCTAAGCTAACTTAAAATTAAAGGGAATATAACTATTAAAAAAATAGAGAGTGGAACTAGCTACCTAAGGGGACGCAGACTCATATCAACAAAGTACTGCGTTCGAAACTAGTCTAAGCTAGCTCTGGAAACTCGAAGTGAGTTTGGGAGCTGTCCAACAGACTCATAAGGAAGGCAGAAGGCCTGTGGTTGATTAAATCAGCTTCTTTTGAGGGGGACGTATCCTTGTGCAACAAAAAGCTCTAAAAAAAATACGGAAGTTCGAAGTGAACTTGGGAGCTGTGCAACAGGCTCAATGGAAGGCAGAAGGCCTATGGCTAATTAAATCAGCTTCTTTTGATATTATAAATAAATAATTACTAAATCCTAAATAATATTTACAATTACTAAATAAATTAAATGAATAATATAATAATCCATTTATGAAATCTAAATAAAAAAGAGAGGGGTAACTAATATATTTAAACGCATAATCTAATACCTTTAAAAATATACTAAATCTAATAAGAATTAATAAAAAGACTATACTAAACAATAAAAGGCATTAAATGCTTTCTTTTAAATGAAAGAATAAATAAATAAACAAATAACAAATAAACTAAGGAAATAATTATCCGGGATTTAAACATTCTAATACAAAATGTGTTTGCAAGTCACAGAAATGCATACATGACCAAATAAGGAAATCGTTGCAGTAGGCGTCAATATTGGTGAGAAGTTCAAAAAGTTTTAAAAACACGAATCCAAGCTATGTAAAATATCAATGATTTCGGAAGTTATATTTTTATTAAATAAATTACTTTTATTTAATATACCGTGAAATATTTGAATAAATATTATTAATCTGATTTACAAGTATCTGAGTAAATAAATGATGTATTTTAAGATAAATTAGTTGCCATAGTGTACTAATATATTTATTAATTCACAATGTAGTTGCCCTTTGAAATGAGTTTAAAAAAAAAGGAGAACTGATCAAATTAACTATAAAATCTAATGAAACTAAGGATTTAGAAGGAATTACGAAATGAAACATATCAATAAATGGCTATTAAAAGTAATCTATACGAAATTTAAACTTTATATCGAAGGGGATTCTAAAATTAATGAGGATTGAATTAGAAGGAAACAGGGGAAAAAAGATAAGAAGAGGAAGAAACGTTTTATTGTGAGAGTGCAGTGATGAAAGCGGCCACGGCGATGTTGGTGAATCTAGTATTTTTTTTCAGCGTTGAAAACCATAAATCAGTAAGAAAAGAATATCTTGATCTATTTTATAGGGATCGCAGCTTTATGGAGTAAGGGGGTGTCTATGTCTACTGTCTACCTATCTCCCAGGATAGGTTTTTTGCCGCTGAGTTAGACGCAAGCCATTTCCTCTTTCTGGGGGCATCGCCAGGGAAAACTACTATGAATGATCTCCAAGAACAACTCTAAAGACGAAGAATTCTTCTCAGGGCGGCAAGTATGGTTTCCGGGTGGAACGTGAAGTTGCAGAGCCTTTCGATTGGTAGTCTGTGAGATTTATAATGGAAAGTCTGGGAGGTAGGCGTTTTTCTACTCTAAGCAAAGCTCTTTTCAGGTGAAGACTACTGATATGCTTTTTGCATACCTCTTTCTCTTGGTGGTACAGCGGTGTGTATGCGCGTGGCTTGCGGAAAAACCTGCCTTGCGGGATGTGGGATACTGCTAAGGATTAAAGAGCTTTGCATTAGTACTGGGCAAAGCTTTATTCCGATGTGAGCTTCTGAAGGGGGGTTTGAGAGCGCGGGAGTAGGTTCATGGAGATTGAGCAGAAGTGAAGATTAGGTTATTAGGAGATGGAGGCGTGGGGGGATGAGATGTGCTTGAGAGGCCAAGCTTACTGTGCGCTCTGGTGGCGCTAGAGGGAGAGAAAAGGGAATTTGTCTTTGTCAAGGATAGGATAATGGATTCCTTTCCATATTTTAGGGAAGACATAGGTGCTCGGTGTGAGGCGGATATCCGTTAAGCATGTTGGTATTTATAGGATAGAGTTTGGGAGTGACATAGAAATAAGCAACCGGAGTGGGTTTTATCCAAAAGGGGAGAGCTAATATGGTGTATGAAGGCAATGAGGGTGAATGAGCATAAGAAGCGAGAGATAGGATTGAGAAGTTATAGAGATTTTAATTTATAGGAGGTGATAACCTTAGGAGGAGTGGTAGAATGTATGAGTCCAGAGAACGAGAAAGAGATTAGTGTGTGGTTTCTAGGACGTGGAATAGGATGCGTGGTAGGTGGAGGATGGTTTGGGTGTCGAGAGTTGTTGCATATGTGCTATTCGCACAGCGCGATAGTGTATTGTAATTGAGGACCGCAGTTCTGAGTCATGTAACCCTCAATTTTAATAATGTAAGATGCTCCGTTTATCTGCTGGCGTTAATACAGAGTGGGTAAACGCACATATATCTTCTGGGAATTTAATTTCATAACTCATTCCTCTATTTGCCTCATTACTTTTATCTTCTGGTTATATTTTACTTTCTCATTCCCTACTTCATTACAATTTTATTAGCGACCTTTCCTAGGTCAAACGTCCCCAGATCATATATTAATTATCACTATATATATTATATCTATTATTAATATATATCTTATATATATTATTAATTATATATATATATATTAATAATTCTATATTATATAATATATAATATTATTTAATTATTTTAATATATATATAATATTATATTTATATATATTATATAATATATTATATATTATATATAATATATATTATTAATATAATATTTATATATATCTAATCTATATATATATTAATATTAATATAATTATATAATATATATTATAAATATATAATTTGTATAATATTTTATAATATATATATTAATATTTAACTATATTATATATATTTTTACAGGTTAACACCTACACTCACTGCTAAGCCCTTATCTATGGAGGGGGGTGAATGCTCAATTTATTTGTTTCATGTAAGTCTCAATGACTCAGGATAGCCAAGAAATGACGAGTAACATCCATAACATCTCATGTACGTTCCGACCAGTGACAACCTGGGTTCTTTATCGCTATAGTTGTGCTCGCGAGTGCTCTACTATACAGCTGAGTAATCTCTATTTAACTATTATCTCTTCTTATCTATACCATTATATATATAATACTTATACTTAATCTACCGACGCCATTTTTTTGTAGTTGCTATATGAATCATTTCCTTACTTTAGATCTTACTATACGAGCCGACTCTAACTCACACCGTACATGTCCATTATTGCTTACAAATCTATCTTTATAATTTCAATTAAATATCAAAATGATTCATTTAATCTACCCAATTTCAATTAAATTTTAATTAACTTTTATCTGTCTAAAATAAATGAACCAATGATTAATCATTTTTGTGCTCCTCTCACATATATAATTTAACAAATTCATGAACTTTAAATTTTCTTTTATACTCTCTTTAAATCTTTTATTCTATTAATAATTGGTGATCTTTTGTATTAACATTTACATCTCGCTTTCTTTTCTAAACCACAAGGTATTTTCGAGTATTACCTAAACCTACCGATTACATTAATCGCTTGATTGTGATTTATCTTTACATGATTTTATTAAACCAGCATTCAAACTTTCTAAATCCCTGATTCGCACCTTGCATGTTCAGTCTGTTTAGTTGTTCTTTTGGCACTTTCCAACTATACTCTTTATAGTTCTCCTTTTTTCTCTTTCTTCTCATATAATTTTCTCTCACTTCTTTTTTTTTCCATCAAGTCTTCTCTTGCTTATATGACCGCTGTTGCATTTCAACACACACAAAGCGTTACCAAGTATCATAACCCAACATTGCACCCCTTTTCCGACCACACTCTCAATATCAAATAATCGCTTCTCAAATGATTATAAAAGGTTAAAAGCTCTTTATTATTGATAATAAATTAGGCCTAACAAGCTTCTCATAATGTACAATTGTAATAGCTTTCTTAATATTAAAAGTGCAAAATTAGCCTCTATAAATTTACATACCCATTATCATACTACGATAAACAAAAACAAAAACAAGTATGCCTGATTTCAAATGCTTGGTTGTTGAGAACTTTTTCGGATATATGCAAGTATAAAACTCCCATTCCCCATCCAATCTTTACAATTATAATTAGCACCTTTCCCCCCTCCCCTTGAGAAATCACAATATACGTACATAAACAGTTCAGAAACAGCTAATAAAGTCAATCTAATTTAAATCTAATAAAATCTAAATTAATTCCTGAATTTTTAAATTTAAGTTTCTAATTACTAAGACCTATCTTTCATATAAATAAATCCCTCATTTTTTTTAATCAAAATCAACATAATACTTTTTTCCTTTACTTATCTCTGATTTCATAAAATTTAATAATTTTAAAAATGGCATTTATAAGTACTTAATAATTTACAAGTTCATGACCTTAATTTTCCTTTCCTTTTTTGTAAGGTATTTCGCATTTCCATTATTAAATATTATGGAATTCCATTCCTTACTTTCCTAGTCATCCTTCCACACTAGGTAACTTAAATACACTATCTCATAGTAGTATCTTAGTATTCAAATCTTTACTTTATATTAATTACATTATATAATATTAATTGAAGATATTAAAACTTTATTGTATTGCTTACTATTTTTGTGAGAGTGAAGTCACTAGGATTACGGATGAGCTCATAGAGGTAAATTATAGCTGGCCTCCGAGAAAAATATATAAGTCAGTTATAATGATATAATTCGAGTTCATTAAGAAGAAGAGGATTCGCTGTTTTAGAGTGTCAGGCTAGGTAAATAGGCGGAAATTTGTGGGTATTTTAAATTTTAATAAAAATTATGACTTTTAAATTTCCAATTTATATTAATTATAAACTATGTTGAATGGCCATTGGTTGTTTATAACGTCTTAAACATTGATACTCATTTAATTTTGACTACTGATTTAAATATAGTCTTTAAGGATATAAAATAAAAGTAATTACTCCCTTTTTATCAATTATATTGTTATATCTAATTTCATTTACAATGGGTTTAGATACATTAAGAATGGTTTATAACTTACTTCAGAGTGACAATTGAACTTACCCTTCTAACCACATTAAACTATTAGATGTATGAGTTTAGTATCTAAAAAGATGATTATTCAAGGACCAGATAAGCTTCATAAGGTAAAGGTTATAGTGACAGAGCTAGAAAAATAATCGTGCCATTTTAAGAACCAATAACAGAATCAAGACAGCAAATTTAAAAAGAAAAACTGTTTAAAAAGTAAATGATTTTGAATGTAATCACGCGGTAATGACACAGTGAAACAGAACTTATATAGGCCTAAAACTTTCCCTAACCACAATAATAGTTTAGGAAGGAAAAATGCAAAAACACACCACACAGAAGTTATTGATATGTTTTTTTTGTAGTTATAAATGTAATTAATTCATATGAGTCTCAAAAAACTACGATAAGGATAGAAGAACAGATCGAGCTAATTAATAATGTAGAAATTATTGATGCACATAATGGCGGAGGGGTATAACAAGAACTCTTTAGGGCCAGTGGGTCTCGAGCCGCACCGGTGGGACAGAAGGGGTGGGGGGCGAGAGCGTTTTGCACACGCAAGGTGACCACGGTCAGAGAGGAGGGGCGGAGATAGTAAGCAAAGACCTCCGGGAAACGACGAATCAGCCAACGAAGAGTACCTCGAAACACAGGCAGCAGCCGTGGGATGTAGGGGACCCTTTCCCGGCCAGGGGAAATAGTCTCCTCATTAGCGGCAAAAGGCCGTCCGTCGACAGACTTCTCTCCTGCTCTTCAGGAGGCCGAGAGACCCGCTCTTTGCATCTTTGCGGGTTACCTGGGTAATCTTCCTTTTTTGTCAGAACGAATTTGAAAGATGCCATTTCAGAAAGTGGAAATACGTTGCTTTTCAGATTAAACTACTTGACCATTACACGTCTGGACTTTTCTACAATTATCGTTATATTTTGTCCTTTACGATTCTTACTTCTTGCCAATGTTTTGGAGGAGGATCTATATACCCAACCACCAAAAGGAGACAATTCTCTATAAATTTTTTAATTATATGCGACTGATTCATCCTATACGCTATAGAAAATTTGACTTAACGTTCGACCTCCATCCAGATAGATAATTGTGTTAATCCAATTCTTTTGTACCTCTCCTTAAATTTGTGAAGGCTTTGCAGATTTGCGGGTTACCGAATATCTTTAGTCTCTAATGTCACATAATATCGGTCATACTGAAAGTATATCAGTCCGTCATAGACGCAGTTTTTTCGCACTCAGGACTGAGGAACGGGAGTCCTTAGATAAGTATTACAGCTACGCATAAATAAGACTGTCTATCGGATTATGCAGCTATTCGTTCTACTAATCATGACAACGTATTTAGGCAATAATTTTAATATATTGAGACTATCTTTCTCATTTTTAACGATATACTATCTCAGTTTATCAGTTACAGATCTATTAGCTCATCTATTGATAATGAGCGGAGGTAAGGAATAACCTATGTATTTTGTAAGGAAATTTAATTAGAATTATATAACTTTAAGTTTTATGTCAATATTCGTGACCCCTTCACCTAAAATTTATTATTTATTTCCTCCAAATAACGTGAAGACTTAGGACTAAATCCCTACTGAGGGGTGAGTGTGAAAGTACGTAATGGAAGATGTGAATGCAGTTCGGTTTTAAGCTCGACCAGCAGAAGGCAAGTCACCAGCCACCCCAAAAAAACATAAGTAGCTTCGTCGCGATTACCATTAGTCCGGATGTAGCTCGGGCAGGAAATAATAAATAATAATGTCGGTTACTCGCGTTTAATATTTCTCATGACCGTCAGCTGAAGAGATGAGATTACTAGCCAGCGCGTCATACGGGAGTTCCTCGTTTTAGAAGAGGAAAGGTAAAGGGAAATTGGCTGTGGGGTCGACAATGCGAAGAAACTCCCCACCTTCACTCAATAATGATCAATTCAAGAGGAAATTCCGTACTCGTTCTTTCTAGCTTTTGACTACGGGGACATTAATTACGGTATCTTATGTAATTTATTTGGTTTGTGTATATTAAAATTTTCAACATTATCGTTAATTATATTTACCAAAACAGACTTACCATTACCCGCTGCTATGTGCAAGTACCTAGGCGCGCCCTCACTCGCATAACCGCTTAAGTGCAAGGCTTTCCGTTTTATAAAGGTCCTCATCTATAAGAGAATTTTTAAATTCTTGGTGGCACACCGAGGTCACCTTATCTCTCTTTGGGCCTATTGCAACGGAACGTTTCGACTACTCAAATATTGTCGTGTACTGTGCATGAATTACATCACCGGGTTTCGCCTGCTTATCCACCAATCCTCTCATACGTTCTTCTAAATATTTACACTTCAAAGCAGTTTTGTGTCACTAGCTGCTTCCAACATTTCTAAATATAATGTCACAACCACAGGGAGGATACTGGATCCTCGCTAGAGGGCTTGTCTATGGCAGTTATGTGGGCGTCTCTTATTCACACTCTGGCGATGCAAAGGCTTAGGAGATGAGGGGTCCACGGGGGAATTGTAATTTGCTCATAGCGGGGCGTTGAATCATTGCCCTCTTAATGTCGTCTTTCCGATAGGCGTTGCGTCGCAGAACCTATTGATGTAGAAATAGGTAAGTCTTTTCCAACATTGGTGGCTTAATATAGATCATCTTCACTGCACACGATGTGTTAGTAACATTGCAATATAAGAATTTAAGATTGAGTGGAAGAATGAGGAAATTAATATCAGCTATTTTCACATCAATCTTGAATTTGTGTCGTCGCGGAAGATTTTATTGGGTCACTAATCTGGCTCTATCGTCATTATTCATCTCTGGTCGTATAACAAATTTAGGGCACGTTATAATGGTTTGGCATAAACAATGGGATCGGGATATAAATTATTGATCCTTTGATAGTTTCTTTCTTATACAAAATCTCGAGACTTGTCACGTATTTGCTCAGATATATGGAGTCTCTTTATATCGTTCAATGAGTGGCGAATACTTTCTTGCCATATAGTCTGCATCTAGTTCATAGTGCTTTGTGCTGACATCTTTTGCAATAGTTTGGTTTTAACCTGATTTGCCGTGGTTGATTCTTCATCATTATGATTTTCTGTATAGACGATCAAGTACTGTTAGGTTTTTTTTGCCTGCATCAGGGGGTGTGGTCCGTTAGGTTACTCATAAGCTGGGTATCAGCTGTTATAGTTATCAGTTGGAACTTGAAGAGATATAATGTGTAAGATTATCGATGATTATGTTCTATTGGGTTAACGGTCATGACATGGGTATCATAAGTATTTAGTATCACCATGAACCACTGGGGTTGACTTCCAAATAGCAACTCATCGCCCTTTCCCTACGGCATCACTTCATTTGGAGGGTGTTTGTGCCACTTTGCTAATGAAGAGAGATTGGTGCTTACACCCTACGCGGCGAGACCGAGGAGACGCGCTGAGGTGGCACATTTTTCTTCCCCTCTATCATGCCCCCGTAAATTGGACGCTATTCGATGCATTCGGTGCGTCCTTGTCATTGAGTTATCTCGGTTTGAGAGCTCGCGCAACGTATACAATTATGGGTGTCTCACGAGAGTAGTGGTTTTTACAGGTTTAGAAGTCCAGACTCAGCAGCCACCCAATTGTTTGGTGAGAAAACTAACGTTTTGAGAGCAGATCAGCGAGTTCATTATCAAACTGTCGTTCGACTCTTCAATTATCGCCTTGTATGTCGCTATAAAAGTTGGATGAGAATAATGTAGAACTACAACTCAAGTGTCCCTAAGCACTTGTCTTTTCTTGTTTAAAGGTCGTAATTTTGTTTTTAAAATATTGCTGAATGAATATTAACATATTATAAATAACCCATCTAGTTTTTTAATAGAACCACGAAATTGATAATTGATTTCATAATATAATACTAGAGGAAAAAATTGAAGATTGCTTATTGTAGTTAATAGAATCAGATTAAATTAATATATAATCAATAGCATTATTGATATCTAATAGTTACAGATTGTCATTATTTATATATAATTATGTTTTAACAATTACCTGTATATAAATATATATATATATATATATAGCTTGGTATATATATATATAGTATTAGAGTCTACATTTTTATGATACTACATATATCGCTATTATATTATAATATTTGTGAATTATAGCGGTATAGTGTATAGTACTATTCTATCCTTTTATATATATATATAATATAGTATATATCTATATAGAGAGAGTCTAAATACCTACTTCATTAACCACTTAACTACTATATATACTATATTATATATTATATATATCTACTAATAGTCCACTGGGGACATACGAATAAAGTGAGGGCCTTGAGATAGGAGCTTCCTTGACCGTTGTGACTTATACTATTTAACTTATCTTTGACTTACACCTTACTAACTGAATATACTAACTATATATATGATACTTTGTAATTTAAAGATAATAGAGTATAGGGGGGTAAACCAGTTCTTTATATCTGCCGATGAGCTAATTACTTAGTATTCCAGTTACGTTTAGTTTTACATATAGGCAACTGCTAGGTAAGGTTATCATTTTACCTTCGCTGAGTATTGCGCGATCATTATGTTATATTAAGCACATCTTAGCCTGTGTACTTTCTGTATTGATCATGTTTATGTGGTGGAGTTTCTGGCAACTCAAACTACATGTTTGAAAGCTGTTTAAAGATTAAAGATAATAATCTTTTTGATCATCATTAGTAATTAACATAAATATAGAGATACATTAGGAACAGCATCTATTTACTCGGGATGAAATTAATATTTGCTTGGAGTATATTTTCCTAAGACTGTTGTGTTATTACCTTATCAAAGGTTTTTTTTTTGCTTTTTGGCTTATCTGGGATTTTTATGAGACTAAAAAAGGCAAGGAAGGCGCTCGTGATGGTGAGAAGCCATTCTGGCCAGAGGTGACGCGAAGTTGCCGGAAATATGGATGGCGGAATATCTCATTATTAATTAAAACTATAAGGATATTAAGAATGATGAAAAATGAATGGTAAATGGATTTAGAGCTACTTAAGGAGTGTTAAAAGGACTTGCGAAGAATAATTCGCATTTATTATTACTTCATGCATCACGCTTAGTAATTTTAAATTCACACATTTTATAGTTCTATGTTTTGAGGACACTCATTGGCGGACAATAGGTGATTCAAGAAAAATCTTTTCTGGGTATAACATTCATGAATGACTTGTCTATAAGGATGTCACGCTCGTAATATTTTCTTAAGAGTCCCATGTCATATGTCATAAGCTTAAAATTATTTTCTAATCGATCGAAGAAAACAAGGCAACGTGCCAAATAACTTTGTTTAATCTTTTATTAAGATTAAACTTTGGCATAATTTAAGTGAATATTGTTGTATAATAATTTGAATGTTCGACTTTGTTTCCGATTTCATATAAAATACCCTTCTGGTCTGCTGATATATTTTAATAATACATTACATGGAAACTCATTGGTGAAGTATGATAGTGTCTTATGCGCACTACGCGAATCTACAAATAACTAATTTATTTTCTTAAGGGCAGTAAGTACCACGTCTTTACGATCTTTTATGCAGTAAGTTTACTCTGTGAAGGAAAGCAACATCATTCTATGGTTAAATTTTGTATTGCAGATAATGCTCTCAACATCTTGCTGTCGCGCCTTACCTAATTATGTTTAAATTCTGTACAAAGTCTTAATAAAAGGCAGCTGAATGATCTAATGGGGCGAAGCTTGGGTTAACCGTTAATACGACCAGTAGACTGAGTGTGAAAACACTATCGTCTGTGCTCTTGTTCCAATACTCTTTTATGGGCAGTTTTTTGTACAATCTCTCACTCATATAGCTAAGAGGTATAGGGGGGGAATAAGGAGGTGAGAGATTTTTTAGGCTTTAAGATAATTCTAAATTGGATTATTAGAGTGTGCAGGGGATGTTGCAGTTGCATTAATTTGATATTGATACTATTATTATGTATTATTATTATTATTCATTATTATTATTATTGCGTATTACGGTAGAGGGGGATAGTGAGAGGGCGGGAAGCGGCGATCAGCTCTGTCCTTTGAAAAGGCAGCCCTTTTACTGTCGCCACGTATACATCATATTTGGGCGTGCTCTACTGCCTTATGGATCATGTTTCCATATGAAAATTAGTGAAGTTTGAATCAATGAGGATTTTGTGACATCTGCAACTGATGGGCACTATTTATAGCGTGCGGTTACTGTAAAGCCCTCTACGTCCAAATACTCTACTAAATATTGGTTTTGAGTGAGTCATGCTTTTAGAGGAGGAGCATGAACTGGGCATAATCTATTTTAACATTGTGTATAAAACGCGCCGGCGCGGAGATATTATACGCTGTGGGTCAACGCGCACAATGGTGTGTTTTTTCTACTTTATTGTTTGTATATTTATTTTGCCTTATGGATCAGTTTATAAAATGTTTCACTCGTATATGTAATTAAACAAGAGAAAACACCGTTGTTTACAATCTCTAAAATACAATTCATTCTTAAAAAAAAGTATGTTCATCACATACCCGGTATGGATACCACTTTTTCAGCTTTTCATGAAAGATTGTTTATTGCAGTAGCAAATATTCCCATGTTTTAATATATTTTATATCTAGATTTCATTTGTAAACTATAAATCCCAAAACTATAATAATAAAAACGAATGACGATTGAATTAAGGTAAAATTATACATTGCAGCTGCCTTTATTATTCTATGAATCTTAGAATTACTAAACTTCTAACTATTTGGGATTCTACTTTTTTGGTCAACTTTATTTATTCAACGTTAGTTCATTATTTATGGAACTTTATATCTTCAAGGACATCTTTTTTGCAAATTAACTTTAAGGTGACAGTAACATGAAGTTGAATTACCATTGTGTTCCTTTATTAACAATTTTAAGTATAAAGCAAGTTCAATAATCCATAGCTATCTCAAATGGTCTAATTATTTACAGGACTTTAGATGAAGAATTTAAATGAGGAATGTATTATTTATTGTTTATTTGTAATGACATTTAAAAACATCAAATTTCAAAGAAAGGAGCTGCACAGACTGATCAATAATTATTATGGAGAATAAGTTTTAGTAGAGTTATATAAGTACGTATTAATATATATGAAAATTATTTATAATTATGAAATAAGGTATTTAAAGAATAATGGTAGGTATCTTATTTATGCAGTCTGGAAGAAATCAAGAAAAATAGTTCTTTAGGCAACTTTTTTTGACCTTCTCAAAGTTAGGACTTATAGGATTACATTCACCAAAGCCAATATTTTAAATCGTACTGGTTCGCGACGAGAGTGGTTGAGGCACTGATTAGATGGGGTCTGTTAAGAAGCTAATAAAGGGGTGGATAAAGTTCATTCTTGAGTGTGTGATTGTGTGTCTAAGAGCGAAACTACACGAATACACACACAAACTTTATAACCATCTTTACCTAGTCCTAATAAAATACACCATCGAATAATATTGCTGGGAAATGCCTTGTTTATCGAGCTTTACGTGGTGGTTGAACATTACTTATGAATGATTGACCTAACCCTCCCAAAATATTAATGTTAAATATTTAATTAGTACGTATAACATATATATATAAATATATATCTGAGTCGCGCGTAGCACCTATACATTGTTGCATATATAAAACCTATACACAAAATGTTGAGGGATAAAACCCGCTCTACAATAAAAAGAGATTTTCTCATTTGAGTAGGGATGGAAGCAGACGGTAGCCATATTTCAAAGATCGACTAAAAGCGGAATAATGAATTATACGAGTGCTAACTATATACTGTTTGATCATATTATATACTGATGAAAAACTGTAAGTTATATTTACCTATTATTATTACACGAAAGGTTATTGAGATGAGTTATACAATAGTATAATATAGTTCTGGTTCACTAGCAATGTTTTAGGAGAGTAAAGACTATATTGGATTTCGTAAAATTAGTTGGTCTGGGATTAAGATTTTCGCCGGCTCTTTTAGGCACTAGGATTGACGGGTCAATATTAGAACGCCATGAATAGCTGTGGCTAGTGTTCTTTTTGAAGTGTTTGTGCTGTTAATATTCAGCACTATTTGCTAGCTTGAATTGTAAAGATTCGAATTAATTTATTGCGTCAAATGGGCAATAGTTAGTATTTTATTACGGGCTATTTATCATTTACAAACGACATTACTATGTTCTTATTTTTTAACATGATTGACTAAATGAGTAAGGATAAAGAGGTAAAAATTGAAAAATTATTTGAGCAGCCATTTTGGATTACGCTAGAACAACAATGTACTCATGGTTTAAAATCTGACGCTGGCCTTAGAATAGTAAATTTTACGAAGAATAAAGTTTAGTCGATGGGAGAAAGTTTCAAATGAATTATTTAAATAAGTGTTTGGAAAAAATAAAATTTAAAATTCACTACAACCTAACCATCTCTTAACTAGTATCTCTACATGTTTCATAGAACATAGATTCAATAGACCAGAAGTATCTTAGATCAGTTAAGAGGAGATGATCAATCAAAATGAACTTGATCTTATACTTTTAGAGTAAAATACTCGGCAATTACGAGTATGGCCAGATAATTCAATGCAAAATGTAAGAATCTTGTTGGCGATATTAATTTATTATTATACGTTTTAATTAATCAAATTCTACAGTAAGTATAGGATAATTGATCCAATTAAAATGGAATGATATGAAGAAATTTTTTAGTAAGGTTACAGTATAAAGGGGCATAGGTGGTTAGCGGTATTTGCAAAACATTTTGTTGCTTTCAATACCTCTATATGTTCTGTTGGTCCTATTAGTTGAAGACATTTGAGAATGAGGGGATTGGGGGTGATGTGGTGTTCGTGGGACGACTATGAATAATCCATCAGGGTCACTACATCGTAATAATATTATTTACAAATTTAAATTGTATGTTAAAAGAAATTAAATGTTTACTGCACCAGATTTGACCAACAAGGGTAAATATGGGCATGCAGGTCCTGAGGTATTACATAGGTCTAGGAATGTCACGGAAGGAGGCTAGCAGCTAGTATTTTCAAGTGCATCTGTAATGTGTGGTATTTTAAAATCTATTGAGATTTAGGTGAGATTACCTCCCAGAGGCATCAGGAAAATTGACATGGACACGTATCACTACCCTTATATATGGAATAGGAGGTAAGAGAAGATGTGGTATATATATATGTAATAAGCCACAATTCTTAAATATACTGGGTTGGGATACCAAGGTTCACGAGATAGTGTCTTACAGGAGAAAGGAAAGATTTGGATATATTAAGCATGTTGTAGGGCTCTACACCATAGTTTGTTATGAAATAAAGTAGATCATAGTCACGAAAACATAACTTATATTATGAATTTAATGGATTACATTGAACTAGACTAGGACATTGACTGAAAAATAGGAGGATGCCGCTGATTATTCGGTATTTTGCGATGCAAAGCACATCGTCATCTTCAGAACTTTACCCACAATATAAGCTGAATGACAATAACAGTTATGTTGATAAAGGGTTATAAATGCGCGGAGTTTTGTTGTGGGGGAAATAGTAGGGAAGTAAGGTATGTGGGTGTAGCTTTCGTATTTAGTGGTGCAATAAAGGATCATGCATGTAAGAATATAGAGCATACAGCAAGACTGGTTTTGCTTCAGCGATGATGCGTCAACAGACACAACGATGGATATCCTCAGAAAATTTCAAAACCTTCATCCTGGTCAAGTTCATCTACTGAAGGTTTTGCAAATGTAGTTAGATAGCCTAGTGGAGATAACCTCCAGTAGGAATAAATAGAAGGATGTAATAATAAGAATAATACATAAATAGATCTTGATTAGAGTGTTTGGAGAATGAGCAGACACATAGCAATAGAATAAAATAGGTAGGAACTTGCAGGATGTTTCACAGTAGATGGAAGTTTACTACAGCATTATAATAAGGATATATAACTGAACAATAAAAAGGAATCATTAGTGCTAATGTAAAAGTATCTATATGACCAAGAAAAAGATTGAGTGTGTGATTATAAGCAGACCAAATGTTGAAGATATGTGGGGCTAAATGCTTAGTAATTTGTAAGAAGTCAAAAGTGTACAGTTAAAACTTTAATAGGATGCTAGGTTGTAAATTAAAGTAATTTGATGCAATTGGTGGGTCTACCAAAATAAGGAAGTTTAGTAACATGACAATAAGCTGTATAATAAGGCTATGGTAAGGCGGCGCTCGAGTAATTCACTAGTATTTTGGGAAGTTTGGGCCCGCTGTTAAATAAGGAAAGAGACACTGTATTATGCTGGGAGAGAGAGTGCAACATAGAACAACACACATATTTTATTGTACCTGGGAATTCTAGAGTACAGAACTATGAGAGTAGAGGCTAAAAAGAGTTTAGCTCTGGATGTTTCGTATGAAATAGGTAGATTTCTTAGAGGACAGACATGATACGGTTCTAATTGAAATATTTAGCAAAATCAGTTGATGATACATTAGAGGAGCAAATAAAATTCTCTCAATAGGTTAGGAGCAGGTCAGATTTCCAAAGAAAAATAGCCATAGTGAAACGGAGATCCGGGGGACACATAAAGAAAAGTAAGAAGGAGCTCATTTTCCATCTTGTGAGAAAACATGTCTACTGGTTATCTATTAATTAGGGCTGGTTAATTTGTTGGATTGGATTTGCTGTGTTAGGTTGTTTGATGGTGACCTCTTTGCAATAACACTAAGAAGGCGTACGGTTTTGATGTTTTGAAAGGCATCATATAGGTGAGGTGATTCTTGAAAGGACAAGGAGACTGGCGAAAATTGCAGGTGTTAAGTATGCAGAACTTCGCCCCCTACAGCATGGTCCCCTTTGCTCGGCCTCATCATGCGGGCTTTGGGTCTGTGATGGAGGGGTTCCATTTCTATGAGCAGATTGGTCTAAGGAAAAAATAAAAAATAAAATAAAACCAATGTGGCTACCAACAAAGGATATAGCAAACTTACTAAAGGTTTTGGTTAGCATGTACTTTAGCTTCAATTAGGTTTTTGGGCTTTGGGCGAAGTAGCCTGAGGGAGTGGTAAATGTCCTTATGTTAAGATATTGAACAATGGGGTTCCTAGCAGGTGACCTATGTGGGACTTTTGCAGATTGAGTATTCCGTCATTGGACTGATTGGGGCGTCACCTAACCAGTTTTACTAAGACTTATATATCAAGGTAACTAGGACAGTCTCTGACTAGAGATCCCAACTGTGCTTCTTGTGTGTTGATCTGTATACTGTCTCCATGTACACATTTCAAAGCACGATTTCAATTGAAATGAATTTGACGCATAAGCTTAACCTCGAATCAGCTAATTTTTTGAAGGTGGTCAATTTGATTCACATAAGTTGAGTAAAAATCATCACTATTGTATTATGATATTATATGGCGATCAGAGGGGGGAAAAAAAAAAAGTTTCCAAAAATAAGGAATTGAGTGTCTACATTTCTTGATATTTCAAGAATCTAATTTTGTTCACATTACCAAAAAAAATTAATAATCTTAAAAGCCACGCAATATTTAATTATTAGGGGAAAATACTATATATATACTAATTATTTTAAAATAAAATTCATTTTAAAATTTAAAAAAACTAATTCAGTAATTCTTATTAAAAATAAAAATAGCATTTTGAATAACATAGTAGACAGCTCTGGTTTCCAATTTATAACATTGATCAGATATACTGTGAATATACCAACATCAGATCATATGAAGATAAATCTCTTCACCTGGCTACTAAGGGCAGGGAACCCCTTATTTGCAACCTTTCCCATGAATAACTGCAGAAATATGGATAATATTTCTGTAGCTAACATCACCCTGCAGTCATGTGGGATATGGTGTTGAGCATAATAAAAATTAATCTTGAAATTGTAGGAAATTTTCTCCAATAATGAAATTGTCAGAAAATAATTTATCCTGTAAACTCTCATATATCATCACTGGTTTGATATAGCTATCCTTTTAATATACAGCATATAAGCTAGTCAAACCCTTGCCAAACCAAACCTTAACAGTGCTAACCTCTTGATTGATGTAAACTTCTCAAATGTTACTAACATATTAAAATCACTGCTAATCTTTCATCATCACTGAGCATTAGTTAAAAAAGTGTAAAAAAAAAAGTATTTGAAATATAAATAGCTAATTCCCATTGTAATAAACATCAACTTTTTATTAAAATTTTATTGAAATATTTTAGTCTGGTATCTGAGTAACTATGATTAAAACTAAATGTACCCTACAAGAAATTTTAGGGGTTGAGGAAATGAAATAGGGGAAAACATTCATAACTCCCAAACCCGTAAAAATTAATAACATAAAAAATAATCAATCCTCTAATCACTATTTCTTTGAAACAGAAAATTGCTGACTATTATGATATCAAATTAAATATTTTAAGGAAATAGGAATATCACTTTTTTTTTTTTAACCTGAATTATTTACATACTAGCATTAATCTTTAATACAATTACTTCTTTTAAGTAATATTAATGTTGTAAGTGTTAAATGTTTAAGAAATGTTAGTTTTATAAGATATAGATTTCTTAGTCCTTTATTTTGATACTCATAATTTCATTTTCAGAATGACAATGTAACTGTTGCTATAAAATGTATTACCAAGAAAAATATCGCTAAAAGCCAGAGTCTTCTCAGCAAAGAAATAAAAATTTTGAAGGTAAAAATCTACTTTTAAAATTTTATATATATATATATATATATATATATATATATATATATATAATATTATCTATATATATATAGTTCAGATACCGAGTAGTAAAGCCAATTTTACCCTATATCTAGCCTACAATACATATATAATTTTAATGAGTTTCTTAATCAACTATATACCTCCGTATAGTAATATAATATATTATATATACTTTACTAATAATAATATATTATTCAACTATAAAACTAGCTTAAGCTCAAATAAATCCGTATTTAGTGATAATAATTGGACCATTACATGTATAGGATATAAATATTATGAAACCAGTCATTCTCCTAGTGACGCTTAAGGTGTATGATTAAATTGAAAATAGGGTAATATATATATATATATATATTATATATTAAATATACATATATAATATATATATATAATGATATATATATATATAGATATATATAATAGAATGTATATATATATATATATATATATATATATATATATTTATATAATATATATATATATTATATAATATATATATATATATATATATATATCGGTTGCGGGCTCGTGGCTGGTTTGCAGGTTTGGCAAACCACATTTTAATCAACTAAGTTAGTGCGCAACTATTATTATTTTATCCTTTAATTTTTTAAGTAGGATTAAATATAAAGAAATTATATTGCATCTTATTATAATTATTCTTCAATGATCTTATTTATTTAATGAAAATAAAAATCATCACAAGTTTTTAAGTTTAGTCAAATGTCAAACCAACATGATTGTTTGCAGACACTTTACAACACATTGCCCTATACATTTTTTGAGGAGAAAAATGGTGTGCGAAAATAATGACCAAGGGTGGAAGTGGCCTGACTTCTGCCTTGGGGACGCTTTATCCAACCCTGCAACTTGCGTTGAATCATCAAGAACTAACCGCTTTGGGTTTTGCTCATATACAGAAATTCATATAATTTTGGATTGAAAAAACAAGTTGTGAAAATCAACTAACTAATGTTCCATAAATTAACGTCTCGGGCGAACAAACGAATATGTATTTGTTTGCGGTTTGGCAGATTTCTTGCTTTTATTAGTATTATAAATTCCTCTCTCTCTCCTCCTCTCTCTCTCTCTCTCTCTCTCTCTCTCTCTCTCTCTCTCTCTCTCTCTCTCTCTCTTCCTCTCCTCTCTCTCTCTCCTCTCTCTCTCTTCTCTCTCTCTCTCTCTCTTCT
This sequence comes from Trachelipus rathkii, assembly GCA_015478945.1. Classification (NCBI taxonomy): domain Eukaryota; kingdom Metazoa; phylum Arthropoda; class Malacostraca; order Isopoda; family Trachelipodidae; genus Trachelipus; species Trachelipus rathkii. The sequence goes on from JABUQX010124957.1 coordinate 20,483, forward strand.
CTTTTCTCTTCTCTCTTTCCTCTTCTCTTTCTCTTCCTGTTCTCTTTCTCTTTCTCTTTCTCTTTTCTCTTTCTCTCTTCATCACCTCTCTCTCACCTCCTTCCTCCTTTCTATCTCCTTCTCTCCTCTCCTTCCTCATCTCTCGTCATTAGTATATTTCTATCTTATCTATCTATCTATCTATCTAATCTATACTATGAAAACTCATGCGTTATCCGCCTCCAGGTAAGTTGAAGCCATTTTTTTTTTTTTAAATCTACTTAAATCGAATAAAGTATTGAAAGCTCTCTTGGGCCATTGCGTTTTATTTCATTTATAAATATTTTTGAACAATCAGGCTGAAAAAAAATAAATATACATTAAATTACATAGTTTATAAGTTAAAGAAAGGTTATCCTAGTATTAAGTAAGTTGTTAAATTAAATACTAGCTACCATACGACTTAAAGCACAAACCTTCTGAGATTAGCTAGCAAAGTTTGAATTTTTTTTGATTCAGTAATATATAACTTTCTTAATAAGTTCAACTGCTTCTTAAGATTTTCAGTTCACTTTTAGAAATGTATTCCAAATCATAAATCGTCTGTAAATATAAATTCTCTAAATATATGGGAGGTGGTGGGAGGTTGTCGGATACCCCACTCGAGCTTGTATCCATATGATTTATATACGTCTTTAATAATGTTTTACCGGGCTAGCAATACATTTTTATATAGTGCTACTAGATGTTATAGATCTAAACGACAATAATCTTGTTATTACATATAGTAAATAGTATAGAAGAGCCTACTTAGTATATATATATATATATATATAAGTATATATCAAGTATATATATATATTATATATATAAACACAGAAATAAATAGATAAAATTATATATATATAAATAGTATTATATATGTATATACTAATCTGTGTGTGTGAAACTACGTCGAGATGCACCGATCAGCTTAAATAATTGTACAACAGGTCGCGACGTTGCTCCTGATGATAAAGACTCATTATGTAGGTGACTATTACTAATGCGTTATGAGTGACACTTTGTGGATTCTCTAATACAAACTAGCTTGGATATAAATTTAGATATAAAAAAGTTACAAACTAAATAGGAATAATCTAATTTTAACTTCAATAGGAGCTACCTAACACCTTCTATCATTGAAAAGTGTTTGCTTCAAACATTTGTGATGATCATATGAGGGGGTTGATCGTATAGTAGTCTGGGTGTGATAAAATACAGTACATATATTAATGTTATATGAGTAGAAACTGTCAGTAGAGTATAATATAACTCAGTATATATATTATGACCTTTCAAAGGGGTGCTTAATAATCAGTAGAATATAAAAAATGAAATATAAATAGATTTATTATTAATATATTTATAAGCATTATATATATATATATAGGGTAAATAAACTAAAATGTAGTGGAATATAAATAATTATATTAATAGAAAATACAAAATATTAAAAGAATTTTTATATCATTAAACTAAATAACGGGCCATGTGAGATCTAGTATCAGGAATTGCAGGTATATTCCAAATATGAGTTTTTAGTAATTGAACGATTCGTTACCTCACCAAATTGTATTCCAATCGATGTAATAAAGAAACTTTTATTTTACCTAAGAAATAAACATTCTTTGTATAAAAATACATTCTTCTATGTGCTGTGGGACACAAACTGTAATATTAGATTATTAATATTATAGTAAAATTTAAAAAATAAATCTAGTATGAATAAGATCAGATAAAAAAAAAAGGGGGTAGTAAGCGCTTTATACTTCAGTGATTTAGGTATGCAAGCCTTCTTACACGCTTTTAGATCTAATTGTTAAAACTCTTGATCTTCCATTCTTCTTCAACCAAAAAAAATATAAAAAAAAAATATAAATCTTACGTTCTTCCTTTTCATTTAAATCAGTACATCATTCTTATAATAATAAATATTACTTGTAAAAGATTTCAACTTTTGTTTTTTTTATGGTGTTTTGCATAAACAGAATATAAGTTAACGGCCAACAATTATTGTTTTTTTTTTGGTGTTTGCACAAATCATCTTAAAATCAGTTTGTCAGCATGTATTTTTATAAACAAAGAATAAGAATTTCTATGCCCTTTATTTAAATGCATAATACTAATCTTTATATGATTTTCCTATCTTCTATTTCTTTTATTTTACCTCACTATTTTTCTTTACTCAGTCATATCTTATTTTTACATTCTCAAACTTATTATAATCCTTTTCCATACTTTATATACAAAAATATTTATTAGAAAGGAGCACAGCATGCATGATATTCTGTAAAAGTAACTAAGACAAAAAAAAGTTACTTATGATATAAAGAAAAGATTTTGCTTCATCTGATCAGTTTACATATTCTTCAGTTTTAAAAGTTATCTTTACAGAGTTTCTTTTGATCATTTGTTATCTTCTACTTTTCGGATCAGAAAAGCATGTACCGTAGTCCCTTAGTTCATTTGAGAATATTCAGATGTAGATGAGGATACATAAAAATTTAGAAATTATATGATTTTTATTAACTTGTATTTTTTATAATTGGTATATGAATATATGTTTTTTTTGTGTGTGATTTGTAGTTTTTCGAAATTGGATAATTTTTGTATTTGAATGTTGTAGGACTATGTTTGGGCTGGTTTGATGAAACGAATGCCATAAGAAAGAGCTCATCTAATCATTTTAAAAGGAGCCGTAATTCTGGTGGATTTCTTCTTCAAGATAAAAAGTTATTCTTGTGCCATAATTATGTAATTACAATCTCGAGTCCAATACAGCAGGGGGTTTTGTGATGTCAAAATGGTAGTTAGTGTATTTTACTACTCAAAATACAACTTTTGTAATAGTTGGCACTTGTACTAGTCATAAGTTAATAGAATTTATTTTACTTTTTATTTGTGAATTAAAAAACTACTACTTGATTGGTTAGAATATGGTAAGAACCTTGTACTTTAAGAGAGATTATACTTGGAGCGTTGATTGGGAGAATATTCCGGCCCATTGGTTGTTCTCTTACCTGATAATCTTATTTCCTCACCTCCCGCTTTCCACTTCTAGTTAAGAAGCACTAGATTCAACTTAATCCAATTTCATCCTACTGTATTTTTCATAGCAACAAATCATTCTATAATCACTAACTACCACATACTCAATTGTAAGAACAGAAATATATAACTGGGCCTCCACCCTTTAATTCTTATTTCTTATTAAATATTTGCGCTTCGTCGATAATTAAAAATTTATGTAGAAGAGGGTTGTACGACCGAACGTCATAAAATTAAGAATCTTTCTATTAATTGATAGACTATGTTAGGTTTTTATGAGCATTTGTCTTAATTTCACACTACTAATCTCAACTTTTAATCAATTAAATGAATATTAAATATTTCTTAAATTAATTATCCCCAACTAAAAAGCCAATAGTTTTTACTTTTGATTTTCTTCTAACATTCATTTAAACTTTGTATCGTGTACTTACTATGAATTGAAATATACAAGCATGTGGGTTTTAATATTACTAATTTTATATCTATAATTGAAAATATTTTATTATTTTGATTAATATTAATTATTTTTTCTAGGTAAACTGCAAATCATTAATTACTTTATTCCCTTCATAGGAAAGTTAAGTATATAAGATATATATAAATATATTAGAACGTAAAATTTACTGACAGTGAAATACTAGAGAGATTTATTATTATTATTATTATTATTATTATTATATTTGGATAATTATCTATTTATTATTTAAAGATTATTCTTATTTATTTACGTATTAATATTATTATAATATTTATTATCAGTACACAATGATAATAGGGTATTTTTAAGTTTTTAAATTTTTTTAAATTTTCAGTTTTCAAGCATAGATTGAATAATACAGTAGATTTCAGAAAAATTATAGGAAATACCATCTTTACCATAATTATGTTTTTTACAAAGGTGCCTGTAAGTATATATACATATAAACACATATTTTTTTTTGTTTTTGTTGCAAATTCATATTAAACAATCAGTTCTGTCGTTATTGTGAAAATATAATTGAATGTCAATGAGAAATATACTCATTTAAGATATAGATCAAACTTTTAAATATAATATAAATTAATATTGTTGCAATTTATATATAACATTAGGGAAACAATATAGAATGTTCATTCATTATCATAATTTCTTAGTAATTCATTTTCATTTCTTTCATTTAAGTATTAGAGCTAATGTATTAAAAAATAAAATGTATAGCCTTATTGATTAGAAGTTGAGAAATTTAGATTATTATTTTTCAAGTTGTTTTTAAAAGCTTGAGCTAATGCTAAAATCGTTTTTGTGATTGACTCTTTAATGAATATATTAATTATAATAAAAATTATACTATATCACTTAATTTAATATATTAATAATATCTATATATATATATATTACTAATATTATAAATATATCATATTAATATAATATATAATATATATATATATTATATATATTAATTAATACCTTATATGTTAAAATAACTTATATATTATAATATATAGTATAATATATTATATATATATATATTTATTTCTTATATAATATTATTATATTCATTAATATATATTAATATAATTTAAACTGTATATTATATAATATAATATATATAGTATTAATATATCTATATTATTATATTATATTATATTATTATATATTATATATATATATATATATAATATTTATTATATATATAATATATTAGATATATACTATATAATATTATATATATATTTTATTTATATATTATATATATATTATTTTTTTAGTTCTGTTATTTGTAATAAATTACAGACCTAATGCATATATATATATATATTTATATATATATATATATTAATATTATATATTATATTATTATATATATATATATTAATATATATTATTATATATAATATTATATTATATATATATTAATATATATTTATATATATGATATTATATTATTATATTATATATTTATTATATATTTATATATTTATTATATATATATATTATTAATATATATATATTTATATTATTTATATATATATAATATATATATAATATATATAATTTATATATATATATATATATTATATATATATATATTATTATATATATATATAATATATTATATTATATATATATATAATATATATATATATATGTATTATATATTTAATTAATTATATATATATATATATAATTAATATATATATATATTATATATATAATATATATTATATAGTTATTATTACCAGTAGCTCTGCAGGGCGCTGTACCAGCGTCTTAAATATGATATAGATTTGGATTTGAGGTATGTTTTTTGCAACCCTAACTTTTTACATGCTAGATGGTGGCGACTTTGGCAGATCTAAACTATTCAAACTCATAAGTAATAAATAATGATCTATAATAAGTGGTTGAATATATAAGTTTTAAGTCTTATACATATATATCTACCTTCGGAATCCCTTTTTAATATATCAAGTTTACTAGGTATATAATTATCTATATTGTATTTTTTATTGATATATATTTTATTTAATATTTGTAATATACGATTTTTCTCTTTATAATTTAAAATCATATTGTATCAATATATTAATCTTTTACATAAAATCGAATTATACAGGATAAACTAAAGAACAAACATTAATGAACCAAATTTATTTGTTTTAATTTACAGTTAAAAGTTACTTTAAATTACCTACATTAGTTTCTCGATTTTTCTACGTCAATTAGGTACGTCATCCTTTGTTCAGTTGAATAAAACTTGAAAAATTGTGAACATTTTATGTTAGTTTTGATTTATTTTTTTTTTTTTTTAGTTTCTATATTATTTGAGTATTTTTTAATTTCTTCTTTGAATAGCCATAAAAGCTATGAATGCTTTAATCTAAAAGGTGTTGTGCACCGAGATCTTAAACCCTAAATAAATATTTTTATTAATTTACTACTTTCTTAATATCACTATAAGTTGGATTAATGTCTAATCCACCTCTCCTCACCTTATTACTTTTTAAAAATAGGTTAGTATAATAAGTAAAATAATAATACTATAATCATTATAATAATTAATTATATTAATTCTATATATATAATCATTATACTTTATATTATATATATATTAATATTATCATCATCGTTACTATATTAATATATATTATTACTATATATATTCTAAATCCAGGTATATGTCTCAAAGATAAACAATTTCTAGTAGTAATAAATCTTAATATATAATTTAATTATATTATATATTTTATATAATATTATAATAATATTAAAATATTTCTAAAAGCAATATGACACATATTAAGGTAATAGTTTCCAATAATTTTACTCGACTTTTTTTTTTTAATAACTATAACTATTTTTCTTTTATTAATTCGTTTCTATTATGTTTGTTTATTGTATGAATAAAATAAAATACTTTCTGAATATGGTACTATAACTCTATTGAGTTTCATTATTGTAAGCTAATTCCCCTTGCAAAATACTAGTAATAACTTACATGCTTAAGAAAATAGACAAGGTAATTTTTTACTTAAATCTGTAAATAGCAGTTACATTTTTTTTCTTAATTTAAAATTAACAACTCACAACTTTCTAATTCCAAATGTTCGTCGTTTCATTTTTCACTTAAAAATGGTGGTGTAATCGCTCTACTTTTGGCAAAGAGTTGTTGTTTCATTAAACATCTCTTGTTAGTTATGTTTCTTGAAGGGGATTTGACTCCAATATTGGGTAGATTTTTCACGGAAACGCCATTTAATTATGTAACCAGCTCCCCTAAAAAGAAGGTTCATAAAATTCACATTATGTTAATTTATTTCATGACAAATTTTCGCACAATTGGGGATTAAAGTCTAAACCATTGCCACGCACTGTCTGCCACACCACAGTCAACGTGAAGTTGCCAGTACGTACTGATTGTAGTCATTGTTTCAATTTTTTAGTTTTTCAGATACTGCAAATACAAACTTTCAAAACTCTCAAAAGCCTAATTATAATTCTCTCCAATACATTATTAAGATCAAAAGGGCGATAGCTACGTGAATTCTTTCGTGCTGATTTATATACGTGAAGTAACTGTTTTGTTTTAAATAGAACCGCTTTAGTTGAGCTTTTTGTATTTATTTTTGGCTTATCTGTTTCATATTGACCATATCTGGGACTTGTGACCAGAGACAATATCAGTGAGATGGATACAATTTGAAGCATACTGGTATATTGTAACGAAAATAATTGATAAAGAGGTTTTCGGAATTAAAGCAATAAGTAGGAAGTTTTTATTTTAAATTAACATTTCTACTTTAAATCCCGCTAAACTTATAAAGTTTGAAAGCTTCATAATAATGAATTCAGATTTACACCATGTCCGCCAAACAAATTCAATACATAATTTCTGACAATTTGATAATATATATAAATATAATTATAATACAAGCAGAGAGATAGCTAAAAAGTACTATTTACTAAAAAAATATGCCCTAGATAAATACCTATCTTATTAAATTACCTAAATATAGATAGTTACATTTGTAATCTATCAAAATCTACAGCTTAGTACTTTATTAGTATCTTTTTCCAACTCAGGTTACTACCGTATACGTACTATTATATGTATAGATACAACTAGTCCGCATTTTGGGATTGGCGGAAGGGTTTTTAGCAAGATGGGGTATGGACAAGCAAAACAGTTATGTGAATCTCCTGATGGTATAACCGTCTTTGGTGCCAGATCCCCGAAGTAATAATTCTTTACGGAATGGGTGCTTAAACGCTTGACTCTCATGTCATTTAAGGCTACGTCATAGCTATTCCAGTGCTAACTGGGAAAAGCTCCTCTTTCCAGCTCCATCACTCACTACAAAGCTCTTAATAAAATAAACTACTTGGAAAAAAATGCTAATCTTGCTCCTAGGTGAGAAAATAAAATATTTGGAATTTAACTTTTTTGCATTTTAAAAAAAAGACATTTTTTTATTATTATTTTCATTTTAAAAGGACATTTTTTTATTATTATTACAATTCATATTACTTTTAAAGTTTAATATCAAATAAATAGACTCTTTTTAAATCATTTTCTCAGAATTCCTCAAGGGACATCACCTTTATTGGCTCTTCTTTTATTGGGTCTTTTGAAGAGAAATGCTCGCGATAGAATGGACTTCGAAGAATTTTTTAATCATCCTTTTATTAGAGGTGAAGAATCTCTACCCGTAAATGAGCCCGTAAATTCCGTGAGAAATGTCTCTCCTGCTACTAGTGTTCCAAAGTCATCTGCAACACCTGGTACCAAAGACCTTGTAGCGCGTAATATTTCTAAAGGACAAACAGCAACTTCACCGGAGGGTATGGAACTCAATGCCGATGTTGGTGTCGGCCGTGAATTTTATGTAGGTCCAACAGGACAACAAACTAATTGCTCAAATACAACCAAACCTAATCTTAATAACAGTTCTTTGTCTGGAATGCATTCACACACAAAGTCATCAAACAAACAGTTCAGTAATGTGGCTTGTGAGGAAATAACCCAAGACGACGCAGACGAGGCAGTACGAGCTTTTGGTTATCGTTTTCTTTACTGTTTATCTATCCATATAGAGGTTCGAAATACCCTGAGGAAAGCAACAAGCAGGATGAATAATGTTATCAATTTATACAAAATTAATATTATTATTATATGTAACAAATAATTAAATATATTTATAGTAATAGCAAGCGTAGATTGAATTAATAGATAGGGATGGGCCAGTATATATATAATATAATATATATGTTTATCTATAAGCTTAGTATAATAATAGTAGACATGAGTAGTATTGTATTATCAGTAATCTTAATATATCAGTAAATATTAACTATAAAAATAGTAAAATAGTAGGTAATTATTTGGTTGTGAGAGAGCCGTTTATATCCCTGGTCGTTAGGACTTCGTACAGAGATTTTTGACGTATTGAAAGATCGATGTGTGTTTACTGACTTATTAAATACTTTTCTATTGAATTTGAAGTTAATGAAATGTACAAGGGTGGTTAGTACCTTAACGCTGAAGGACGAGTTGTAATTTAAAATACATTAGACACACAAATTATATTTAATTTGATTGATTATACGCTGTATTATTGATTATATTTATTAATTTATGTATTATTATTTGGATGACAATTAGATTATGGTACTCATTAGGATTTGATTAAATTTGGAACTTATTATGGTGCCTTATCCTTAGGGTCTACCTATGCCTATAATGTTCCACTTAAGGTATACTTCAGACATAGCGATTGCCATGGGACAGTAGGATAAGTTTCGAAATGTCACGAAGCGATGCACTGGACGTAAGTCCGTTCGGAAAAGGAAACCCCACCTAGCCCCATATACCTTTCCATACCCTTAATTTGAAAAGAGCTCGATTGCAAGTCAAAAAATAATCCCTATCTCATAGGCCTTGCTAGGCCCCGAGGAACTATATTCCCGGCACAAACACCCGTCATTCACTTCCTATTGATGTATACTTTCGTCGTCCGCCTCGCCAACCTCATTCTTTCCTTCAGACATCCTTTACTGGAACTCGCTAATCCTCGACCACTTTTTCTTTGGTCTCCAGCCGGTCGATTCTCAGCAACCTCACCACTATATATATTATTATTATTTGTGGGTATAGCATGTGTATGCATATGACCAAAGTCGTTTGTGTAGAATATGCGATAACTTGTTGATTAGAACGACTGGCTTTTCCAATATCTCTGTGGCTTCAGGCAATGAAAAATGTTGCCACCTAAAAAGTTGATCCATGGTCGCCGAGTTATCTGACGTTTTTGCTCTCTAAGTCAATACGGGAACTCAGAGATAAGAGTATTGGAGTACTTTTCATTTTGAAAAAAATGTGTTTAAAAGTTTAATTGCAACTCACCATTATTTATTACCAAGGTTTCTTAAATATTTATTTTTTTATTTTCTTTTATTCTCTTATGTCAATGGTGACAGAACACCTTTTGAACAGTAAGTCTTTAGAAGTACTTTGAACTACTTCATATTTTGAAAAGAAATGTTAATGGGCTGTAAGAAGGAGGTGAATCGAGTTCTCCTGTCTCGTTTCATCATATTGTGATGAAGAGCTCAAAAAGATGTTATATTGACTAACAAAGCAGGTAGTAACTTGGTGAAAGGAGCGTTGAAAAAAGCAGGGGAAATTATGCAAAGTTGACACTAAATTAATAGTCTGCAGCATCAGTGATTTGAAAATTTGCCTTCAGCGAGCAGTTTTAAGAATAGATTTAAATCATAAACATGGATAAATTTTGGTTAAAATGCGATTTTTACTTTCACCGACAGACGGTATAGGCAGATTTGATAAAAATTTTATCCATCATTTCACAGAACTGTATAAGTTTTATTACAAATACAATATACTCTTATTTCTTTGAACTTCCATATTATACTATCAGCGTTCCAACATCATTTCCCAAGTACTTGAAATTGATAGTTTAAAAAGACTAATTATTGCAATAGTACTTCTACCAGCAATTGAAGAATGTAGTTGTTTAAAGGCTGTAATTGTTCAGATTGAATTATGTTTAGGCAATTATTGTGCGTGACATCGTTGTTATAAGCTTTTCATTTGAAGAAAAGGTGGTTAATCTTTAATGTTATTTATCGAGGAAAGGTTTCATATCAGCAGAAGTCTGTATTAAAAATAATAATATTGTGTATCCACTATTTATGGCTAAGCATAATGACCAGGAGCATCTAGGTTTTTTTTTTTATTTATTTTTATTTTAAATTTCAAACATGTCGATTTTAGAGTACAATTTCAATATCTCTTTGAAGTATGTATTTATTTGTTATCAATTTTGCTTGAAAAATTAGAATATTTTTTTTCTATTAAAATATTTCTGGTACTTGAAACTTAAAATATTATTGCAATGGGCCGGAAATTTAAGTTAAGAGGAGACAGTGCCAGAAGATTAATGTGACACTTTAGAAAGAAGGAATGAGTAGTGATTGGTTTTCTTTATAAGTGATGGATTTGTGTTAGGGGTTGGAAGCTCCATTGTAATAGTGTGAGTAGACCGGAGAGAGAGAGAGGCCTTTTTTTTTACCATATTAAGGGAAATCTATTATTATTTTTATTATAATTATAATTTATTATTATATTATTATATAATAATAATAATAAATTATTATTATTATTATTATTATTATTATTATTATTATTATTATTATTATTATTATTATTATTATTATTATTATTATTATTATTATTAGGAGATATGGTAGAACTACACCTACTGGGCGAAGAGCAAACTGTATATCCCCAGCTCATGGTAAAACGCAATTTAGCCCCCACACTCCTCAGGTGCCTCCTGCAACAAGGCCTTCACAACTTCCTTTCACTGGTGAGTAATTTTTTAATATCACCCGTGATCCAACCTTACTTTGGAGTGATATCTCCCCATTTTCTAGTTTTTGAATCTTGTGTGCGCGGGATGGCTGTGAGTATAGATGGGCTTTGTGTGTTGGTTTGTGTAGGTTATTACTTTTATGTCCGAATGTTTGTGGAATGGGTAGATCAGCTCTATATGATTAAGAGGGACAGAGGATAAATTGGTTCCCTAGAGAACAGAGTGTATGAATTTGTTTTTAAAAGGTGTTTTTGTTGGTTACTGGATATTTAGACCGTGTGGCCAGATATAAAGTTGAATATTCACTTTTGTAATTATTTGGTCAATTGATAATGCACAATGTTAGCAAATCAATCTCTAAGAAAGACATAACATGACATTTAAGATTTTGTGTTCAAGAAGATCCAGCTGATCACCAGTTATATAACAGTTCTTGGCTTATACTAATTCAAATTTTTAATTTAAGGTTATATTAATAGATCAAAAAGAATTTAGGCTCTTTAGTTTTTTCGAAACAGGATGTTAAAGTGAGCAAACTTGTCCACAAACACGTATGAAAGGCGCCCAATACATATTTGCTACATAGGCAGGATACACGCAGTCTCAATCACGCTATTACATTAGAACCACTCTTTCCTTCTTTTACTCTATTCGTTTCTTTAATTAGACAACAAAGTAACTGCATTATCACTTATATAGCTACTAAATAACTAAAATACATTCAAAAGCTTGTGATCCCTATTTCCTTTAGTTCTGAAAAAAAAATTATTATATTGCATATATTAATTTACATAACACGCTTAAACTACTTCATTTAGTCAAATAATCTTTTCTTTCATCCTTTAAGGAATCACCATTTAAGTAACTCGCCTTTAATCCCGATTCCTCCTTTCTTCACACATCACCCTTTCTTTAGACATTTTTCACTCTCCCATATTTATGGGAGTTTAGGATATATATGAGTTAGAAATCATCACTGTAGGTAATTGTAACTAGTGATGCAGTTATAATTGCTTAAGAACATGTACTAAAGATGAGGTTATGTGGATGATGATGTGACTTTTCTGAGAGAATGGCTTAGATACATTGTTTTTTTCTCTCATTCTAGGAAGTGGAGGAAGTGGGAGTACTCATTCCAGTGGAAGTAGCGACAACTTTCGCTCTTCTGAAGCGATACCAATTCCAAATCAGAGGGAGGCCTTCTTAAGAATGACTTCAATGGAATCTACTGAATTAACTTCTACTTTGTCAAACTCTCCTCAGAATAATACTCAAGCTACTGTGGAACCTGAATCAAAACCTCAAAATGCTCTTCGATCCCAACCTATTAATATGAGGAGACTATCAGAGCATAAAGCTCCAGATATAGCTTCCCTTTCTAATTAAACTTTTCAGTTCTCGATTGGAACGCCAGCTGTATGAGCTTGGATTTAATTCCCTATTTTTTAATTTTAAGCTTGATCACATAAGGCAAACTATGGAAATTTTCACATTAATTATTAGCAGTTACAAGTTGCACGTATTTTTCTTTTTATTTCATGATAATATTTGACGATTGTTTTTTATATACACACTTTTTTATGTTGTAGCTTAATTGTGGTATGTTCGGCGGTGGCGGATTAATTCCTACAAGTTCTCCTGCTTCGTCAAGTCTGGTCGTCGAACACCTCCCCATTTTCACACCAACACTTTTGTAGTCCATCGGGACTGGCACGCTATTTAGGAATCTACCAAATAAAATTTCCTTAACAGTGCAGTTTTAAAGGAGGACAATAGTGGGAAGACATATGTGGTAATTCACCCCCCGTAGTTAGGGAGCCTTTTGTGGGGACCAAATAGAGCCAAAACTTTACCAGAGCTTGTCAACCTATCACCCAAGATTGGCCAAGTAATTCAGATACAATATATATATTATATATAATATTATATATTATATTATATATATATATATTATATATATTATATATATATAATATATATAATATAAATATATAATATATATAGTATATATATATATATATATATGTGTGTGTGTGTGGGGGGGGGGGAGAAAGAATGCCCACATCGTATGTCCTGCCTAAAGGGACGGTGGTAGTTGGGTTGGCTACTCACTACCACTTATCTTTTGCCAGGAATGCTAATGCATGCCTTAGAGAAGGGCGTGATCGCCGTAAGCGGCCTTCTGTCTTTCAGCGAAAATGTATGAATCCTATGGGTACATGGAATGTCAGAGGAATAAATGTTGAGGAGAAGAGGAGATAGGTGACGGATGTATTTAGAAAGGGCAAATTTGATTTGCTCGCTGTGACTGAAACAAAGATTAAAGGAATGAAAATGAGCGACGTGGTGTGAAATGTGTATGTGATCGTGTGGAAAGGATTGATGAGAGGGGGGGAGAAGGAGTTGCAATTTTGATGAGTGGCTTGTGGTACAGAGATATGTTAGATTTTGTGTGTGAGAGTACTAGAATTCAAATAATTAAATTTAAGTTTGAAAATATCAATGTGTGTGTGGTTGTAACATATGGTCCATCTGAGGGTAATGTCGAAGAGTGCGATTTTCTGGGATAATCTGAATGATGTTTTGGATAGGGTGAGTAGTAGCATAGATTGATTGTGTTTGGCTACCTAAATGGTTGGATAGATGATCAAAAAAGGGATAGTATAACAGGTGGTTTTGGGGTGTCGGGAGAAAATGAGAATGGTAGGAAGGCAATTGATTTCTGTGAGGAGAGAAGTATGGATGTAAGTAATACTTTCTTTAAATACAAGAGTATTCATAAGTATACTGGAGTTGGTGTAGGTAGAGATGGTATCGAAGTGAAAAGTATAATTGATTTTATTTTTTGGAGAAGATGTTGAAGTATGTGTTGGATGTTAAATCAGTGAGGGGGTTAGGAATGGGTTTATCGGATCATTATGTTTTATGTAAAATTAAGTTAGTGGGGGCTTGGATGGAGAGGAAAGCGATAAGGAAGGAAGTGGGTAGAATTAAGAGTGAGAAGTTAAGTGAACAAGGCAATAAGGATAAGTATTTAAGAGCGCTCGCAAGTAAATCAGTTGAATGTGAACAAGTTGAAACTGAACAAAACTTGAAGCAAATAAAGGAAGTATGTGGATGTGCTAAAGTAGGAAGTAAGAATGTTAACAGTGAGTGGTGGAATGAAGAGGTGATGCAAGCGGTTAAAAGTAAAAAAAGAAGCTTGGTTGAATGTACTAAAAGCCGATGATGAGGTTTCAAGAGAAAGATTTATGGAATTATATGAGGAGGAAAAAAGAAATACTAAAAGGTGTATATGTAGGAGGAAAAAAAGAGGTAAATGAACAGTTTGGAAGGAGGAGGAATGGGGACTTACAAGGGAATAGGAAGCTCTTCTGGAAGGAAGTGCAAAAGGTTAAGAATGAGAATAAGGAGAATCTGCTTAGAATAATGAATAGGGATGATATTTTCGTAACAATGAAATGGATGTGAGGGGAGTGTGGAAAGAGCACTTCGAAAATCTGCATAACATTAGCAGTAATGAAGAAGTGATAGTGAATGTGTGTGGGTTTGATGGTGCAAGAAGGAATTGGTATTTTGGGGATGAGGTCATTAGTAAGGAGAAAGTTAAAGAATGGTAAATCTGCAGGTATAGATGAAATTACTGGTGAAATTATCAAGAACGGAGGCTAGATGGTGATTGATTGGGTTTGGAAATTATGTAACAAAGCGTTTATGGAGGGTATAGTTTAGAGATGTACCGATACCAGAAAAGAGGCCGATACCGATACTCTATTTTTTTTTTGGTGCCGATACCGATACTTTAATTAATATTAATGCTAGGCAACTCAGGATTGCATTCCCTGTACAACCAATACTTAGTCATTTATTTCAAATTTGGTTGCGCCCGAGTATATTTTATAAATTAAAATAGTATCTTTAAGGAATAATAAATGCAAATATAATATTAATAACTTTGTTTTGTGTTTATTCAAAAAATATTCCATTTCCGCGCATTTTTCAGTAAGTATTAGCAAAGTTTAGCTACTAGCTTTTATGTTTTAACATGATATCAATTTACAAGAAGATTCTTTAACTAGCTATAATATTTAGAATGAAAATAATGAAAGAAGAGACCTCAATTAATTAGATAAGGCAAAATAAAGAAACGCTATTATTCAAACATGACATAATAATAATATACTCCTTTAAGATAAAGATAGATATTCAATGTTCAAATTCAAAAATTCTCAAATTGGATGCAAAAACATCACTTTCACTTTTCCTTTTTGGGGTGTTTACATTCCCACCTACACTAAAAATGCGCTCGCTCTCGACTGATGAGGGAGGAGCTGATAAATATTTGCTTGCAAGCACTGATAATAATGGAAACCTTGGCCCATTTTCATGTCACCACATGAAAGGATTCTCTTCTGTAGGCATCATCTCCATGTTTTCGTAGAGCCTCATCTCCTCTTTCACAGATTGCAAATTTGAATTATCTTTGCTCTTTGATGACTGTCTCTTCAGTTTTTTCGATGAGGTTCCTTGGTGTGATTCCTTTGACGGCAAATGAGATGTCAATGCAATTTCGGTCATGAACTTATCAAAGTCTAACATATCCAAATCCTCTTCATCTTCAGTAGGTTTATTTGCTGAAAACCCACCATCGTCACTATCAATGCTGTTGCCAGGGGTTGGTGATAAGGCGGCTTCCACTTCTGTGAATCTTTTTTTTTTTGTCACGCGAGCAAGCTCCTCGGTTATACTATTTAAATGCATTCTAGAAGTGGTTCACCGTCGGAGATGCCATTCTTGTGGGGTTTCAGCTAGCTTAAGGAATTTCTTATTAGAACCTTTTATATATCAAAACTAGATTTATTATTGAATTTAAAAGTTTCTCATAATTCTTCACACAAAAAGTAAGAAGTATAGTCCATATTAACCAATACAGAATACAGAAAATGGCCGATACTGCCGATACCGATACTATCGGTACATCTCTAGTATAGTTCCGAGGGATTGTAGGAGAGCAGTAATAGTACCCTTATATAAGGGTAAGGGAGATAAGGGTAACTTTAGGAATTACAAGGGAATTAGTTTATTTTAGTTTATTGAGTGTTGTAGGTAAGATATATGCTGGTATTTTGGTTGAAAGAGTGCGTCGAGTGACTGAAGGACTGATTGGTGAAGAACAAGGTGCGTTTAGAAGTGGTAGAGGATGTGTGGATCAAATCTTTACATTGAAACAAATGATTGAGAAAATGAGAGAAGAATAAATCGTATTTAGGTTTTATGGTTTTGCAACAGTCGTATGATAGGATTAATAAGGAAGCCCTATGGCAGGTATTAGTTATATATGGTGTTGGTGGTAGGCTTCTGAATGGAATCAAAAATGTGTTTGATGATAATGAAGCGTGTGTAAGAATGAATGGAGTTGAAAGTGATTGGTTTAATATTATTGCGGAGTAAAGCAGGGATGTGTTATGTCTCCTTGGTTATTCAATTTGTATATGGCTGGGGTTATGAAAGAATTATAGGTGGGGGTTCCAGGTAATGGTGTTAGTATGATGGAGAATGGAAGAGAGTGAAGGGTGCCCTATCTTTTTTTTTTTGCGGATGATTTGATTTGAGTTTGAAGAGAGTTTGAGAGGATTGGTAGAGAGATTTGGCAGGGTGTGTAAAAGGAGGGGTTTGAAAGTAAACATAGATTCTTAAGAGTAGGGTTATGGTTGTGAGTGAGGACAGCCCTCTGTGTGAAGCTATGTTAGATTGTGAGCAGCTGGAACAAGTGTCTGAGTTTAAATATTTAGGATATATGTTGGATTAAAAGGGAAAGGATGATGCAGAGTGTAGTAGGAAAGTTGTGAATGGCAGGAAGGTGGCTGGTGCAATTAAATACTTGGTGGATGTAATGGGACCAATTTTTGAGTGCGCTAGGGTTTTACATGAGGGTATGTTGTTACCTCTGTTAATGTATAGTAGTGAGACTATGGTCTGGAATAAGAGATATAGATCTAAAGTACAATGTGTTCAGATGGACAATCTTAGGGGCGTGCAAAGTGTGGGAAGAATTGATAAAATGAGGAATGAACGTATTACAGAGTTGTGTGGTGTGAAGAAAGGGTTAAATGAGAAAATAAATGAAAGTGCGTTGAGATGGTTTTGTCACGTGGAAAGGATGGATGATAGTTGGTTGGTTAAGCTGATTTATAGTAGTGAGTGTTCTGGGAATCGACTGGCTGGGAGACCGAAGAATGAGTGGATTGAATCAGTAAAGGAATGAATGGAGGAGAGAAGTGTGACGAGAAGGTGCGTAATAGGAGTGAATGGCTGGGTTTTGTGAAGAGGTATGGGTGTGGCACACCTGGGCCAAGGGATGAACCCTACATTGACGAGATGCCATAGTGAGGGTCCGTCGCGGTCCCGTGAAGCTCTAGGGTGGATTTTCTGACTGGCGAGTTTTCACTAAAAGGTGTAAAGCGGGTGGTTAGGCTGGCTTTCTTTTCGACCTTGTCATATTCTTCTACTACTTTTCTGTTTCCGGTGCATGTCACGCAACTTACCCCCAGTCTTGTGGAAAGATGGATGATGTGATTATATATATAAATATATATAATATATTAATATATATATATAATATATATAATATATAAAAAATATATATATATATATATATATATATATATATATATTATATATATTATATATATATATATATATATATATATATAGTAATATATATATATATATATTATAATATATATACTTATATATATTATATATATATATATATATATATAATATATATATATCAGGTTCATATTGTGTCCTATTTTCCTATTTTTTCCTACTTCTCCTACCTACAAATCTTCTACTTTCCTACTTTTTTTTTTAACTTTTTTACCCTCCTAGTTTTCCGAAACTGGAAAAAAATTCAAATTCTGGCTGATCAGTATTGGAGTAAGATTTTCTCTCTGAAAAACTTTTTTAATCAGTGTAAGTAATCCTCAGTTTGAATGAGTCGGTTTAAAGCTCTCCTGCAATCA
>JABUQX010124958.1:0-2500 GCA_015478945.1 Trachelipus rathkii
AAGAGAGAGATTATATATATATATATATATAATATATATTTATATATATATATAAATTATATTATATATATATAATATATATATATATTATATATATATATATATATATCTATATATATATATATATTATATATATCTATATATATATATATATATTATATATATATATATATATATATATATATATATATATAATATATATATATATAATATTATAGTTGTGTAGAGAGAAACTTCTCAGAAGTCACAGCGTTTGTTCGAAGCCGCCTCTTCCGGAGAAATCCGACATCATTCCCAGGAATCTCTACCGCTCAACCACTTTACTTCTCCTTCTACTCATTATGAGGCACACTTTCACGACTTAATATACCTCAGCTTTGCTCCTAAAAAGCCGGTGACTACAGAAAATAAACCCTGGACTGGAAATCTACAAATGCCCAATATGCAACAAGATAGTAAGAAGAAACTCCATAAACTGGTGGCAATAGATTGCAAACAATGATTCAACAAGCACTGCTCTCCTTTCACCAGGCTACCCCCTTCAAAACAATTGAATCTACCAAGTCTGCGCCTCATCCACAATAATCACCTCAACACAAACATTACACAAACAAACCTACAACATAAACTTATTACAATTCAACACAAATGGACTACACAACAAAACCAAAGAAATAGAAGTCTTCTTAAAAAAGCACAATAAAACATAGCCACCATGATACAAGAAGCCTACCTACCCGAAAAGTATCCAGAACCAAAATTCTATGGCTATGATGGCCAACTTCACACCCCAAACCCCTACAAAATCAAACTCTACTAACCCTTTACACAACTCACTATCATACACAACACCACCTTACAAACTGCAAGGCATTAAACGACAACACCACCATAATACAATCCATCACAATAAACAGAAAACCACACAATCTAATAAACCTCTTCATTCCCAACCAAACCTCACCACACTGACCCAGAAATTACAAACCAAACCTCACGATATCTCCCCCTCATAACCTCATAATGGGAGGAGACCTCAACGCCCACCACCCTACATGGTACAACACCCAAGAAGCAAATCAAAGAGGAACACACATCATAGCCAACATTGAAAACCTAAACATCCTAAACAGCACAAAAAGTCTCACCATAAACCCACCCCAAACCAACCAAAAATGCACATTACCAGACATAACACTATGGTTCACCAAATTTACACACAAAACTCCACTGGTCAACACAAACCGATTTAAACTCCGATCACCTCCCATCATCATAAAATACCAAAATGTCAGCAAACTAAACTACCCACTCAGAAAAGCACACAAACTACAAAAAAGCAAGCTGGATGCAATTCACCAACTGTATAGAAAATAACATGAATCACCTAAATATCACAAACGCAAAACACTCAACAAAGCCATAGAAAATTTCACTTCTCTAATCCGAAAAGCAGAAAACAAATCCATTCCCAGAGGATACATAAAAAAATACAACCCAACCCTAACACCTGAAATAGAACAACTAATCAAACAAGGTAACTCACACAAAAAAATAATACCCACATCACTCCAAACGACAACACAGATTAACGTCATAAACACCCAAATCATAAACTTAGCAAACACATTCTTCAAACAACTTCCAAACCTTTCTCACCAAGAACACCCAGCACACGAATTACACCAAAATGTGGAAAACAAAAAACACACTGAAAAAATATAATTTAGTTTAATGTTAATTAAATAAAAAATTTGGTTTAAAATCGATTAATTGAAAAATTGGGTTTAATGTTGATTAATTGAAAAATTTTGGTTTAATATTAATTAATTGAATAATTTATTCAAATGTTGATTAATTGAAAAATTTGTTTTAATGTTGATTAATTGAAAAACTTTGGTTTAATATTAATTAATTGAAAAATTTGTTCAAATGTTGATTAATTGAAAAATTTGGTTTAATGTTGATTAATTAAAAAAATTGGTTTAATATTGATTAATTGAAAAATTGAGTTTAATGTTGATTAATTTAAAAATTTGTTTTAACGTTGATTAATTGAAAATATTGGTTTATTGTTAATTTATTGAAAATTTTGGTAAAATGCTGATTAATTAAAAAAAATTTGTTTAATGTTAATTAATTGCAAATTTTGGTTAATTGCTGATTAATTGAAAATTTTGCCTAAATGTTGATTAATTGAATTAACGTATCTGGTGCTTCGTCCGGCCAGCTACGAATTTAGATTGTGTTAACATATTTTAAAAAGCATCAATTAAGACTATGTTGTTGAATAATGGTAATAAAGATCTTTTAACACGTTTTGATAAGCCAGCGCTATTTGTCAAGTGTATTTGTTCAAGTGTTTTGTTAAGTGTATTTGTCAATGATCATTACATTTGTAAAAATACAACGCAACTTCTTGAAACGTTAGCCTTTTAAATTAGTAGCTGAAGTAAAATTTCACTAAACTTCATAATCCACTGTCAGAAATCTTGGTGTC
>JABUQX010124959.1:0-17500 GCA_015478945.1 Trachelipus rathkii
TGATATGTATGCGCACCGATTGGAAACTTTGGCGAGAAAGAAGTTTGGGGATGATGATGTGGACGGGAATAAGAGATTGTTGAAGAAGTTTTTGGATACAGTTCCGACCTCGGTGACAGAATATGTGAATTTGCGAAGAAAAGAGAAAATGAGATGGGCGGGAGAACGATTGACTTGGGAAGATGTTCTGGAAATTGTAGAAGATAGGGAGTTTGAAGGAGAGCGAGAGGAGAATGAACGACGAGAAGTGTATAGTGGTAGGGGAGTGAATGCGAGTGAGAGGGTGTCACAACTACCTCAGTATAAATCATATAGGGACGCACTGAAGGCTAACCCCTATGAAGTAATGGCGAAGTTTTTTGAAGAATTTTTCAGTGGTTTTGGAGATGAGGAAAGACAGGTGAATGTAGGAGGTGTGGGTAATTTTGCTGGTCGTCAAGTTGGTGGAAATGTGAATGCGAGAGGGAACGATGGCGGCTATAACCAAGGTCAAAGGTATAATCAGGGTCAAGGGATTAGAGGTCGTGGAAACCAAGAAAATGTGAGTGCGAATAGGGATGTGAAGTGTTTTCGTTGTGGGAAGATGGGCCATATGATATCAGAATGTAGATGGGCAACTGGTGCTTGTTTTAGCTGTGGGCAAGTGGGTCATTTGGCCATGAATTGTACGGACCCGCAAAGGGCTGGGTGTAGGAGATGTGGAGGTGTGGATCATTGGGTGCGTGATTGTCAACAGGGAGTAAGAGCAAGGCAACCGGTATGTGGGAATTGTGGTGTCGAGGGGCATTTTTCTAGGATGTGCGGGTCCCCTAGAAACACTTGTACTAAATGTGGGAAAATAGGGCATGTGGCTGGTATGTGTTGGAGTGTGAGGCAACCAGTCGTGGTAGGTCAGGTTAATCCTGGTGTGCTAGGTCTTGGTACTGGTGTTAGTGGTCCGGTTCAACCGGTTAGTGGTCAGGCTGTTGGACTGAATAGGAATGTAAATGTGAATGAGGTAGGGGTGAACAATGTACAAAATCAGGTAAGAATTAACAATTCGGGAAACGGGTTGCCTTGAGGGTTGCAACTGGTGAGCCCTCAGGTGAGATTAGGTTGTCGCAGATAGGGGATGTAAGTGTCGATGTGTTTTCAGTTGGTCCTGTGAATGAATGTATGAGTATTAAGGTTTATTGTGGAGGTATTGAGGTTCGTGCTTTGATTGATACTGGGTGTATGGTTAGTGTTGTGTATAAAGGAGCATATGATAGGATGAAAATAAGGGAAGATCAGAAAGAAGCCGGTAGGGGTCATATTAAAGGAATTAGTAATGTGTTGGTACCGGTGGAAGTTAAATTTAGAGAGAGCGTTAAGATAGGAGGAATAAAGGCATTGGAAGGAGCGTGAGTTTTAATGTGATGTGAGAGTAGTAGGAACGAAGAAGTAATGATGTGTTATTGGGTAAAGTTTTTGAGTGCAAAATGGGATAGTTATTTTGAGGATGGGATGATAGAGAAGGTGAATAAGGATGGAACATGTCAGATGTATGTGATGATTTAGGGATGGTAGATGTGAAACTGGTTTAAAGGCGTGGAAGTGTTTTGCTTTAGAGCGATAGGTCCTTTGAGACGGACGAAGTAGTAAGTGTGAAAGTAGGTTGGAATACGAATGTGGGTATGGATGTAGACCAGAATAGCATTTTTCTGGTGGATGGTTATGATGCCGAGGTATAGGGTGAAAAGGGTTGCTCATGTCTTTGACGGTATAATAGATTTGAATAATCCTAGGGTATGTCTGCAGAAGGTGCCTGATGTGAAAAAGAAGAGAGTGAGAGGTATAAGGGTTGGTGATGTAGTTGGTAGTTTGTATTCTGTTTTTGTAGTAGAGAATTCGAGAGAGAATGAATGCTGTGTGTTTGCTGGTGATATTGAAGAAAAAGGATTGGGTGTATGATGAAATGGTTGATAAAGTAAAATTACCGGAAGGATTGAATGAGGTAAGGAGGCAAAAGGTTTTACGAATGTTATGGGAAAGGAGGAAAGCGCTGAGCCAGGGCGATGAAGACTTCGGAAATGCAAAATTGCCGGCGTTCTGCATAGTGTTAGCGGAGGACACCCCCATATATCAGACCTCGACACTTTCCTCCCCTGTTGCGAATGAGATTGAAGAGCAGTGTGAAGAGTTAGAGCGAATAGGCGTATTAGAAGAGAGTGAGAGTCCTTGGAATAGCCCGATTGTGCCTGTGCGAAAACCTGATGGACGATTGAGGTTGTGTATTGATTATCGTAAGGTGAATGAAAAGACTGTGAAAGATAGGTTTCCTATGTGTGTAGTTTCAGAATGCGTGTATAGTATGTATGGAATGAAAGTTTTTACGAAAATGGATCTGGTGCGTGGGTACTATCAGATGCCAGTGGAAGAGGATAGTAGGTGTGTGACTGCCTTTTCGACTGCAAAGCGGCATTACCAGTTTAGGAATTTGAGCTTTGGGTTAGCCAATGCTCCTGCGGCGTTTCAGAGGGCGATGAACGTGGTCATGAATGATTTTCCTAGTAAGAATGTGATGGTGTTCATAGATGACATACTAGTGATGAATGAATCTTTCTCTGAGCATTTGAAGTTAGTGAATGATGTGTTGAAAAAGTTAGAGGAAATGGGATAAAAAGTGAAAGTCCGAAAAGTGTGAGTGGTTTTGCGGATGAGGTTTGAATTCTTGGACTAAGGTGTGTGCGATAAACTGGTTTAAAAGAAAGGCTGAAAAGTTATTGAGAAAGTTCGGTCAGTTTCAAACGCGAGGAATGTTAGAGAGTTGAGAGGATTTTTAGGTTTGGTAGAATTTGGAAGACATTAATTATTGATTTTGGCTCCTGGAGTCAACCACTTAATAAAAGTGTGACATTGTAAATAACCTTTGAGTCTGTTTATAGGATAATGAGTGAAAATATAATAAGAGAAGAGTATAGTATCGAATTAGTATGTGAAGTGGATATAATGATAAAATGAATGAAAGCTCAGTTATTTGAAAAGTTTGAAAAGTGAGAATAGTCCGCAGAGTGAGATGTAGATAAGCTGGCTTTAATTATTCACGGATTATTAATAGTAGATGAATTACGAAACTTAATGGAAGTTTATATACGATGTACAAGTGGGTATTGTATGGGGGATGATGATTTGATGTCACTAAGAACAGTGATTGAGATTAGGATTTAGAATTAGAAAACTGAGTGTAATTAGCGTTATTTTATTCGAAATAGCGTTTAGTATGACCGAGCGAAAGTCAATTTCATATATACGTATTATATGAGAGTATTGTACTGCTTATGAATATATAAGTTGTTTGATCCAGTGTCTTAGTAGCTGGTGTATATACACTCACGTCTGTCCCAGCATGCGAGCTCGAAGTGAACGGACAGCATACTCGCGCTCGCTCTCGATTCGGCAGAGAAGTGTAGTGAGATCTGGATCTGATTTGTCACGGTACGACGAAGGAAATGAGTGTGAGAGGTTTTGACTATGTGGTTGAGTATGTGCCGGGTGAAAGGAATGAGATTGCTGAATTGATGTCGAGAATGCCTGGGGGGAGTGAGAGTATGAGTGAAAAGGTAGTGATAGACCCGGAATATTTGCCTAAGGGATTGATGAAGGGAAAAGAAAGTCAGGGTGGGGGTGATTCTATGTTCGAAAGTGTGTTGTATGGGTTACAGGATTTAGCTAGGGATAGGTTGGTCTCGAGAGTGCCTGAGAGTATGGAAGAATTGCGAAGGGAAATTATGACTGAGGTGTGTAAGAAACCTGAGCAGATAGGGATTAGGAAGGTGAAATATTTTATGAAGGAGTTAAAGGCTATGTGTAACGTAGGTGTGCTTCCGGTGCAAGAGGTATTGATTGTTGTTAGTAAGTTGTTTAAGATAGTTGTATGTGTGCATTATGGTGGAGAGAGACCAGTTGTGTATAGGAGTGAGGGTGTAAGTGGTGCAAAGGTGGGTGAGCTTTCATTTACAGTGTTTAAGTGGCGTACATTACAATTGGGTAATGAAAGAAAAAGTTACGATAGGAAGTATGTTTGTTGGAATCGGAGTTGGAAGGAAGTGTCTGGTAGAGGGCGATGAAAGGATGTGGAAAATGATTTGTCGCATGGGGAATCGAAGAGGTTCATGTATTGCAATCAATGGGATAGAGTGGGAAGAATGGAGGGAAAGTGCAGGTGAATGGGAGAAGTATTTTTGTGGACGTGAGTGTAATGAACTGAGTGTCAGGCTGATCATCTCTCTATTATATGACGAAACTGCTGATAGAGAAGATGGAGCCGAGTGACGTGGCAGACTAGAGAGGAGGAGTACAATGTGAGATTAAGGGATAGTGTCCAGGTGATTCTGGATGTCTCTGTATTATGAGCTCTTAAGGCTCCACCTAGATATGAGAGAGCGTGACGCACTCAGCGTTGTTGATGGACTGGTGAGCGGATTGGACGGAAGATCGAATGCCGCTATGTTTTTTGTTTGGGATTGACTTTTTGAGGGTGAATAGGTTGTCCGTAATATATATATTAGGGAATAGGAAAGGTTGCTAAGGGAAGTCGTGAGAATTGTAGAATGCGAAGGAAGCATGGTGTGTGGTGTTGATTTGTGTTGCAATGGTGAGAGTTGGTGTAGGGGATGAAGAACTGTTAAGCATGAAAGATATCGAGGTAATGCAAGAGGAATGTCCTAACTGGTCTGTGACGTTGAGAAATGTATTTTGTTGGGTAAGAAGTGTGTAGGTGGGACCAGTTGATAGAAGATTTTAGGGTATTTTGCGCAAAAGGTTTGTTGTGTGTACTAATGTGGTGTAATTTATATTCGGAAAGTAGGGAGGAATGATTTGTTATGTAACCTGTGTTTTGTGATTGGCGACGGTAGGGATGTGCGTTAGTGATCCATCTCGTAGGTAAGGCCACATGGGGAAGTTTAAATTGTTGGAAATGTATGAAAGAGAGAGTGTTTATCCTTGTTAAGCGAAACATACGCTTGATGTTGCTACTACTTGTGAGGAATGTCAGAAGGGAAAGTATCCAGAGAATGTATGTGAAACCCTCTGTGTTACGAATGGATGTGAATGAACCTTTTGAGTTAGTAGTGATCGATTGTGTTTCTTTGCCAGTGACTGCGAGTGGGTATATAGGAATGGTGGTTTTGGTGGATCACAAAAGTAAGTTTGCGTATGCTGTTTGTCCATGGGAAGAATTAAGAGCTAGTGGCGGAATGTGGCTAGGGGTT
Organism: Trachelipus rathkii; assembly: GCA_015478945.1. Taxonomy (NCBI): domain Eukaryota; kingdom Metazoa; phylum Arthropoda; class Malacostraca; order Isopoda; family Trachelipodidae; genus Trachelipus; species Trachelipus rathkii. The sequence goes on from JABUQX010124959.1 coordinate 5,235, forward strand.
AAGGGTAGTTTTGTTGCGATTGTGTGTATGTAAACGAAGCCGAATTGTTGAGTGATAATGGACCGTAAGTTTTGTTAGGGCAGTTTGCGTTTGAGGCGCAAATGTTGAGTGATTGGGGCATTTGAAACATGTGAATTAACGACGCCGTGTATTATGGGGAGTTCAATATGGATAGCGGAGAGACGATTTCGAACCATTGAGTGAAATGTTTACGATGAATGAGTGAAAGAGAGATGATTGGGATTTCCATTTTGGTTTTGTTGTAATAGCCTTGTGTTTTCGGATTGGATCGTATAATTCATTCGCACTTAATGGCATAGGTCACATACTATCTCTGACGTTCGTACTTGTTCTCTTGTATGTACTCGCGTATGTTACTCCGAGAAATCTCTTGAGAGTGGTAAAACCCAGGCTTGGGTTACGCTGAAGGTGATTACGGAGTGACATTGTATTATCTGGCATATAAAGAGGTAAGGTTTTAATCTAAGTTTGTCCAGTTTTTAAGGTAGGGGATAAGGTTTGAAGGCACACGCTAAATACTTGAGATAATAAGCTGTCGTGTTGAAATTACGGAGTAAGATGGATACTAACGAGGTTGCATAAAGGAGCCGTATACTCCTGTGAGAATAAAGCGCTGATAATTGTCTAATGGCGGTTAATGTTAAGTGTTGTTGGAGGTGAGAACTAGATGGTGGTATAAACTGAATGTGATTGTTGTATATCAGGGCCATCAGGTACCAGTTTGATGGCCTGTGAGAGGGTATATCAACTCTCGGTTTAATAAATACGGCCACTTCACACTTTGTTATATAATAGCATTATTCTGTGGTCTGCATATGTGACTGGACGACTATATGAAAATAAGATAATCGGGGATTACTTAATTGTCGCACTCGTATTGTCTATCGTTTTCAGAGGGGAGTATATCGAGAGTGTTGGGTTAGGAGTGCTCTCCTTGTAGTAAGCATCACCAAGAATAAAGAAACAATAGCCGGCTCACTAAGTGAATTGGTTCGGGTAATTGTTGGAATAGGCTTAAAGGTGAATATTTGTGACGAATGATAAATGAGATGATAAAATATATATTTTCGATGGCGTTTGGTGGTGGGACAATGGGAAATAACGTAGCAGAGTGTTAACCTTTGCAAGAGACACAAATATGTCTCTAACACGATTGAGCACGCCTATTGGTGGCAGAGTGTTCCGCTTCGGATACAATGAAGATGACGAGTGCTCGTTTAAGGCCAGAGAGATTGAGATATATCATGTATATATGAGAGATGAGTGAGAAGTGCTACTAATACTCTTTGTTGCTACAAAGGTGTCTCCTGAGCTTATTTGAGATACAATGTGTGTGGAATTGGATGAAGTTCACCGTGAACTGTCTCATAATATAATGGAAGGCGTGAAATCGCTTAGGCCTCTCACCGAGATAAGATCGTCATGGAGAGAGGAGGGTTGCAGCATAATTGCAGATTCAACCCGACTGTTGTGTATATGAGAATCACGAGGGTGTCGAGGTGACGACACTCGAGAGCAAGAAGGGCGCGAAAGGTAAGGCATAAATCGCTTCATGCTTGAATCACAGCGCTTGAAAGTGAATAACAGTTGCAGCAAGAAATGACACTCTCTCACTCACGGAGTAGCTATCCATGTGGATTAGCGGTAAACAGTAGTATGTGATGTTGCGGGTTTGTCATCGTATACCAACGGCGCTATATGAGGTACGATGATATGAATGTGGCGAGCGGCAAGTATGCTCACTGAGTGAGTAACCTCATAAAATCTATAAGTTCGCGGGCGTACCACCACAATTTACGAGCGGATATGTTGAGGTGCTGTATCTGCGCACGAGTATGTGTCGTGCTCTGTATCATAGGTTGAAGTCTTTGTATCATACCTCATATGCAGTTAAGTGTTTGACCGCTAAGTGTGTTGCTTACCTTCTTTTATCACCACCACTCTTATATTCTTTGGGGGTATTTTTCATATGTACATTATATTATATTTTATATTCTTTGGGGGTATTTTTCATATGTACATTATATTATAATCTTATATTTTTGGGGGGTATTTTTAAGTTGTCATGGGTATGAAGAGTGTTATGAAGGGGAGAATAATTGTGTTGCTGTGAGTGATTGCGGGTGTTCTTGTATACGTCAACGAGTAGTTCCTTGTCTAGTGTTCTCGTTTCCATTTGTGTTCTTCTAGTTTCGCGGGCATCCCATCCACTACCTTTTCTTTGTTTACACTTTTTTGAATGAAACTGATCTGGGAATGATTGTACGATGAGTGTGATTAATACAATTGTAACAAATGTATTATATTTTTTTCTTCTCTAATAATCTGGAGCTACTCAATATATTTTTCTTTGAGATCTTTTGATAGTTCTATATATATGAGCGCTCGCTGGGTTGGTAGTGAAGTAATTCGCTAATACAGAGTATTAGTGGTATCCTTCTGTACATTACCTTGTATAGTGCGGGTTGGGTAAGATTGAACTATGTGGTGGCTGTTGAAGAGTTTGGTGGTATCGTGGAACCCCTTTTCTTGTGTTGTGGATGTAGAACCCTTCTTTAACTACAGGTACTAATCTAAGGGTATTTCCTATTATTAATGCTATTATGATGATTAATTGCAGTTATTAATATTACTTTCGTTACTTTTATTACTAGTAGTTTATTATATTTTTTTAGAGCTGAGGTATTGAAGTGGTTGTATGGTGAAGGTCAACACTAGTCTATTGAGAAAGTAGAAGTACGAAAAAGAAAAAACTGGTCAACACCATTGGATTGGCCAGGTAGCCACTAATTATTATTTTTGTTTGTATTTAGTTTTCTTATTATAAATTTTGCATTTTTGAATTTTAAATGATTAATTATTTTAGTTTTGAATGTTAATGTTAATTTGTTGAAATGTTAAAGATTGATTTTGATTTGATAGGTATTTACTTAATATTTAGATTCAGGTTAGGATTTCTTTATTTATTATTTACTTTATTTATTTACATGTCAGGTGAGGATTTGTTTATTTTTTCTCGTTGCAGTTTTTTTTTGGACCTCATTTTTTTCCTGGAACTCCAATTTGTTTTGAGGCGGCTTATTTTGGGACTCCATTATTTTTTGCTGTAATTCATTGTGGCAGCCAGTGTTCAACGATCCGGGTACTTAAGTACCAATTACACTTAACGATGCGGTACCCCTAAATCTTTTAAATATAAAAATGACTGTAGTACCTGTGGTACTCTAAAGACTTTAAATTTGGAAAACTCAAGAAAAGATTGATTCCTAGGAACTAGGAAAGGGGACTAAAATTGAAAATAAAACATTTGAAAATAAAACCGGAGAATAGAAGAGAAACGTAACGAGAAAATTTCAACGACGATTAGGGAAAGACATTTTTGAAAATTAGAATATTAATATTAGAAAAACATTTGAAAATTTGAAAAAAAACTTAATTAAATAGTGACATAGTGTAGGTACCATAAATCGGTAGGTACCAAAACAGTAAACCAAAAACGTAAGTGATAGGATAGTATAGGTACCAATATATGAAAAACATAGTGACGGTACCGAAACCTTATCAATAAAAGATAAAAGATAACAATTTAAAAACTAAAAAAAAAAACTAATTTTAAATTCGATATAAGTGGCGTGTTAGGTGTGAGAAGAATTGATAAAATGAGTAATGAACGTATGATATATATATATATATTGATAGCAGACAGTGATGATGTGAACCATCATCATTGCCTGCTGCATGATTTATCTTTTGTTTCAGTTGCAAAAACTATTGAAGATAATTATAAGATTTATATAGAATAAAAATAGTAAAGGTTAATTAAATAATTAAGATTAACAGTATTGGTTGTTGGGTTCACTTTTCTAAATATTACCTTACTTTTGCTAAAATAAACACTGTTAAAGGTGTAAAATTGTGCTATATTAATTTATTTTATACCTCATCCACTTTATCTGTCCTGGAGGCAGCCCCACTACCTCTAATTTTTTTCCAACCTTGTAGCTCCGGCTTTTATTATTATAGTAAAATACCGCTATCAAACCCACAAACATTCACTAACACCTCATCATTACTGCTTAATATTGTGCAGATTTTTCGAACGCTGAGTTAACATATATTTCCTCACACTCAACTCCTCCACATCCATTTTCATCAGTCTTATCATCAAAATCACCATCCCTCATTCACTCTATTCTAAGCAGATTCCCCTTATTCCTCATTCTTAACCTTCGCGCTTCCCCTTCCAGAAGAGCTTCTATTCCCTCCCTTGTATGTCCTCATTCATTCTCCTTCCAAATCTGTTTCATTTACCTCTTGTTTTCTCTCTACGTCCATGGAATTCGTTTTAGTATTTTTCTTTTTTTCCTCCTTAATCAAGCTAATTTACACACAAGCAATACTTTACTTTTGAAACTCATCATTTATGCTTTTAGTACATTCAACCACGCTTCTTTTTTTACCTTTAACCCGCTTTCATCACCTCTTCCATATCCACATTCACTTGTTAACCATTAACTTACTTACCTCACCTATATCAGCACATCCACACCACCTTCCTTTGCACTACTAACAATTGGCTTCCTTCATTTGCTCCCAGATTTAGTTTCCAGTTTATTCCAAACGTTTTCGTTCACCATTCAACCGATTTTTCACTTAGCCGATGCTGATCTTTCTATGATACTACTCTATACTTATTGTCTTGTTCACTTAACTTCTCACTCTTAATTTTACCTACTTTCCTTTCGTATCACTATCCTCTCCATACCAAGCCCCCCAGCAAACTTAATTTACATAGAAAAATATACATGATCCGATAATATATAATATAATATATATATATAAAATATATATATATATATATATATATATATATTATATATATATATATTAATTAGCGTAAACAATATAATCTAATTTATAGTATCCACTTTATTTCTATAAATTACATATATATCTACTAATTATACACCTATATATCCTCTCATCTCATCCCTCATATATATATATATATCATACTATACTCTAATATAACATTTATTCCCCTCTGACATATTCAATAAATACAGAATACGAAATATTACATACTTTTATATTCTGAGCCCGAAAGTGATAGAAAGTGATAGCGCTTATAACTTATATATGAGCGTTTCGACCAATACTCTGTTTGTACCTCTCTTTTGCTCTTCAATTCTCGGACGAGGTAACCCACTAGCAAAATCAATTTAAATGAGTCCATTCCCATCTCAATTTATATCCAATGAAGCACCGTTCTGGTGCATAATACTCACGATATATGTTGAGTGATAAAAGTATAATAATAAGGTTGAGTGGCAAATGCTCCAACATTGACATAAAGAGATATTAATACCTCAAAAATATCAACACCAGTTTTTATACCTTTTACGACTAACTTTTAAGTACATAAGGTTTCTGTCTACCTGCTTTATACTATACTATTAAACACTGATTAAATTAAAAAATACGCGTAATAATAATTTTGCTTTTGCAAGATATAGCAGGAATAATATAACGAATGTGGTGTGAGAATTAGAAATATATTATTTTAAGATTCTAAAACTCACGCCCTACACTATCAGTCGAACGTGAATATTCAATTGGATTTACAACTCATAAAGAGGGACGCATTTATTTGTTGTTGTTAGTAATAGCTAGTATGGTCACAAGAAGATGTTAAGTACCTTCTTAAGTAAGAAAGCTAAAGCGCGCTTGTGGCTCACATTTCATCTACTAAGATAGAATAATCTGACTAGATATGTTCCTAGGCCTGATATTTTAGTTATACGCAATTAAAATCATCTTCATGGTATTGCTACTGTTAGTTATGCAAGAGGGTCATTATCTTCTTCGATATAGCTCTGATTTGTACGCATTAGAGCCAAGCGCTAATAATACCAAAAGAATTCGAAAGATAAACAGCTGTAAACTTGATATTAGCGACTGACTTGCAACATTAAACACTCATATAGGTAAATTAGTATCATTAACTCACATTATACATAATGACAAAATGGGTATATTTAATGTAATATAATATATTAATAATATATATATAATATATTATTTTTATATATATATAAATATTTAATATATTATTTTTAATATATATATAATTTAATATATATTAATATATATATATATATATATATTATATATATAATATATATATAAATATATTAATATAATATACTGATATTATATATATATAAATATATTAAGTAATTATATATACTATTATATTTATATATACTATAATTATATTTATTAAAATAATAATAAGTAGTGTAAGAGACTATGATGATAGTTTTATATACATATCTTGTATATGGTGGTAAGTGTAATGAATAAGTTTGAATATACTTAGAGTAGTATAACTATAAGATATGAGAATAATATAAGTTATCATTAGAAGTGTTGTGGGGAAGATACTCACATTGTTTGAGTGTAGATATTTTTATTTAGTAAATATTGAGCTGTCTATTGATGTTAACTGGTGGGAGGTATATTAAAAATTTTATTGGGATGACGGGAATTTCATTTGATTAGAATATTATTAAATTATTATTATAATTGTTATTTATTACAAGAGTGTAATCATTTATGAATTGTGATAAGTACATAAAATGGTTGTAATATGTAATAAATTTTTTATTTACACTATTAAATTTAGGACATATTGTAATTGTGCATAAGGTCCAGTAATAGATTAGGAATTTTATATTATAAATAAGTGTTAAGAAGCTCTTTGAGTGCTAATTGATAAGTTTGATGTTTAATTAAATATATTTAAGGTATAAGTGTGTGTTTGTAGTCAATCAGATCTCTCAATTTTTCCAGAAATATAAATCACATGTAGCAATATATTGTATTGTTTTCATAGATTATTAAATCGGCAAAATGTACGGTAAATACCGAGCTATGAATAAAAGTTATGGTCAAGTGGCAGAGGAGAATTAGGAAAAGCATTTGTATATTGAATTATTTAATTAAGTTGGACAAAGTAAGATGATTATATAGCTCCGGATGGTGTATTGTTCTAATTCATATGACTCACTCTTGTAATAGTTACTCTGGGTATATTGAAAATAGTATAAGATGTAACTGATTAATTACGTTTATATATATCCACATATCACTATTAAAATATATTTATAAGGTGATGATAAGAAAGAATAATTTGAAAGTTATGAGGAGTGCATGGATAGAGGGTGGACTTTATTAAGTATGATGGATAGAATAGGAGTATGTGGAAGGTGATGCATAAATGAGCCTTATAATATAATTACATAATATATGGATTTTAATGTTGGCGTATAAATCTGAAATAAAATAAGTTAATATTGAGAAAGGATATGGAAATAGTGTGTTATGGCAGTAAGGTGTGAGTGTTTAATGAGAGTAGGGATTTGGTGAATAATAGATAAATGTAGATTAAATGAAAAGGTTTGATGGATGGTTGCGGTGAAGAATCTAAAGTCAACTATGATAGTTGAAATAATTCATTGTATTGAGATATATAGGTGAGGTTAACAATCTTTGGGTACAATGTATATATAACTAAACGCATGTTAAATAGAAATATTTATAGATAATATTAAAATAATGTTAGCAATTAGAAATAGGTATATGAATATGGATGTAATGCATAGTATATATATTATTAATATATATATATATATATTATATATATATATATATATATATATATTAATATAATATTAATATTATGTAAATTATATCGACTGTCCCAGTTAACTAAATAGTGGGTAATATTTCTCTATTATACTCAGGTTAAGTATTATCACTACTCACACGTGATATATAATATTATATAATAATATATATTATAATTATTATAATATATATATATAATAATAATATTAATTTATTAATATTATATAATTATTATATTACTATTATACTATATATATTAAAATTATAAATATATTTAATAAAATTATATTATATATATATATTATAATATATATATATATAATTATATATATATATTTAATATATATTATAATATTAATAATATATTATATAATATTATATTATATATATAATATTATAATATTAATATATAATATTCTTATATATATATATATATATTATTATATTATATTTATATTAATATAATATATTAATATATTAATATAATATATATTATATATATATATAAATATACATGAGTAGATTGTAGCTAACCAATTAATTTTAACAATATATTAAATATAAATTATTATTATTGTAGTTAATTATACTATGTCATATTTATATATAATTAGTTTTGACTATTTAAATCAGTTATAAATTATTAATTATACCATAAGTAATTAATGGTATGAGCCGATATTATATATTAATAATAGTATTAACATAATATTATAACTAGTTTAACTATATATTTATTAAAAATATCCTTTGTAAATGACCCTCATCCCCTATAATAATATTATATTAAATACTCTAGAGTATTATCATATGAATTCTCACGGTTTCTCTAAATGTATAAGCGTTATAATTATTCGTGATATCAGCTATATTTTTAGGAGAGCTTAAATATTAATTAGTTATTATATTATTCATAAGTATTTATTGGTATACAGTATTATGTATTCAAATATACATATATTTAACTTGCTCAGTAAAATTAGAATAATAAAATTAATATATTAATTATGGAATAATAATAATCAATAAATAATAGTATTATTTTACTCATTATAATATTAAATTAACAATATATTAATTTAAGAGAATTAATGTAAATCTTGACAGTTAAATTATATTCAGCACTAAAGGACATAAATAGTCGTAATAAGAACTACTCAGAATAATCATACTTAAATCTCAAGTTCATGTTATTATATTTTCTTATATTTATAAAATTAAAAAAGAAATTGTGAAACAAATATAAAATAATATTAATAAACATATATATAATACAGCAATAAAAATAATTATAATGTAATATTTATATAATAGTGATCTATCATTATAACTATGCTCTATCTAATTACTAACTATGTCATTTAATTTTCCTTTCTTTTTAGTGCATTAAAAGCTCTGTGTAACATATGGAATAATCAGTAAGTTAAGACTGTATAATTTGGTCTAGATTCTCCAACTTTCGTAATTGTATCTAGGTTCAATATATCTATGGTGATCATTTACAGCAATAAAGATAATTCTAGTGCATCTCTCATTTCGTTGTAATTTAGTTATTTAATACTAGGGGCTCCTAAACTTGCTTTAAAATCAGATTATTGATAATGTAATGATTATATTCTTTCATTTGTATAAATTAAAATTTATATAATTAATTAATAATTTAATAATAATTATAATCGCATATTTGATGCGTTCAACTTTATATATTATAGGAATTAAATATATTATTAATATAAATATATATATCACATATATATATATTTATATTATGTATAATGACCCGTTAGTGACCTTAAAGCCTAAATCTTTCCATTTCAAAACTAATTATAGTTTAATGTGTATATATTAATTGAGGTTAATAAATGTATACTCAAATGATATTAAGTATAGTAGTAATTATTATATTTATATAAATTTATAATATTAGTAATTATTAGGTATAAAATATATAAAATAATTGGTCAAATATATTAAATAGTATTTAGTAATATAATTAATATAGTATAATTATATATATTATATAATAATGTATTATAGGCTCCATAATATAATTATATATAATTATAAATAATAATAATAATAATATTATAATATATTATAATAAATAATATAAATATATTAAAATAATATAATATAAATATATTAATTTATATATTGATGAAACCAATATTTTTAAAGAATTATAATAAATTAAAATTAGACAGTATTTTAAATAACTAAGTAACATAATGTATAAACTAAATTATTATAATATAAGAATTATTAATTAAATCAATTTTTTATAGCTGGCTATTTATTGATAATAATTAATAAAGCTTCAAAACTCAATAAAACTAAATAAAGATTTACTAATAATTAATAATTACATATAAAAGCATAATTAATTTAAAATGTAATAAAAATCATTTTTATCACATATAATTAATTTAATTTATCTAAGTAGCAAGAATATAAAGATAACTATGATAACAAATTATGCAGACTCAGAATAAATCTAACTAATAAGAATCATATTATAGTTATGAATATAATAAATATGAATATTATAATCCAAGGATATATATTCAATACAATAAATTAAATATCTAATTGAGCTTTGTAAATTAAACTCATCATTGTCATATTTGCCCATTAAATAGAATTTGTTTGAAATGTATCCTAATTTCATAGACCATAAACTATATTACCCAGTGAGTCACTAGATTTATTCCTATCATATTTTATACTCTCGGTCATTATAATAATATAAATATAATTAATAATATAATAATTAATATAAATTAATGAATATATATAATTATTAATATATAATTATAATAAATAATTCTATAAATTCCCACCTGTATAATTGGTTATAAAATTTGAGATGAACGTAAACGAATGTTATTAACTTATTTGAAAATTGTAATATTATTAATTTGGAAATTAATAAATAATGATAGATTGATAAATGTTATTCAGTACTAATGAAAAATATGATAAAATTATAGTACTTGTCTTACACTTTAGAGTATTTTCACATTTAATATATATATAAATTTATTCGCAACGCCATACAATCTATTCAGTATTTAAATAATATAATGTTATTATGCAGTATTATATATTAGACTTACATTAGAATATACTGAGTAGATTAATTAGCAATATAACTATAAGTGGTCACCCAAAGTTCAAACTCAAGAATAGTTGACACAATGGTAAATGGTATGAGATATAAAATGAGAGTGTCAGGTTGTATAAAACAAAACATAAAATAATCGACACTTGGTATAGATTGAGTCAATGGGTCAAATATAGGGGTGATAAAGAGGCAGTGTTGAGCTTGGGGCAGGTAGTAAATTATATTTATTCTAGGAAATCAAACCAGTAATTAACTTTTATGATATAGACAGAGAACCAGTTGTTAAAAATTTTGGCACAGTTCACCACTGATGAAAGAAATTAACTTATTTCTGGAGGCCTCTATAAGGTTTATCCTATTGATGAAAACCATTTAATACAATTCAGGGCGGAAAAAGTGGATACAAATATAATATCTAAATCCTCAACTCAGTACAACCAACCTAGAATATGGAATTAATATAATCATGCAAGCATTGTATATATGATATAACTTGAAATGGTAAATTGGTAACGATAGATTAAATTAATCCATTGACTAACACAAGTCGATCACCTTACGTTATTATTGTTCGCGCACACTCACTTATCATCCAGATGATAATGATGAGTAGTGTATATAATAGTATGTATCTGCCAACCGCTTCGAGGTGAGATACTACTTAGTGCGTCTGTCTTGAGAGAGAGGGAGGAGTTAACGATTATGTAATAAGCAAGGTAAACTCAGCTACTTACTTATTTTCTTTTAATTCCAAGCACTTTAGCGTCAATATATATTTAGTATATATGTTTAAGTCCAAGAAATCTTTTCTAATAATATTGAATATATTATAGAAAATAAATAATGAGCCAAAATTATTAATAAGATGTAAAAAGGAGAAAAGCGTACTGCAGATCTTTCGCTCAAATTTAATAATGCTTAAAATAATCCGTGGGTAAAGGATTGTGAGATGATATAGAAAATAAAATTACTATATAATATATATAATACCTCAGGAGTAATTTTGATTTTAAATATTATACGATAAATAAACAATTATGTTCCTTGCTGAGCGGTACTATAGTTACAGGTACTCACGACCATATCGAGGCCACTGCACAAAGTAAGAGACCACCAAGATGGGTTGGAAATCCACTTCTATGGGTGAATCCTAACATAATTCTATTAATATATATCTAAGCAATGATGTTATGATGTTCATATTAAAGTATGGTTCCAATCAGTGCCAATAAAAAGTTAAAATATCATTAACAGAATTTCTTTCGCGTATACAAAACAAATTACTCTTAGAGTCTTTAATCTGTTGTTAAACTGTTTTATCAGACCCGAGATCGAATCAATCTCACTGTTGATTCGAATAACCAAACAGTTTGCGCTTTGAAACAGTGGTTATTCTTGGTAAAGAATAAATTCTAAAAGTATCTCCTTG
>JABUQX010124960.1:2500-10000 GCA_015478945.1 Trachelipus rathkii
GCTTTTGATCATATTTTTCTAGATCTGAGCCTGTGAATGCTTTTCCATTAAATTGTAAAATTATAGGTATTGGTGGTGTAAATAAAACAGTCAAGATAGAACATGTTTAACAAGTGGAAGTTGAGAACATTCAGTTATATTCATCATTTTACCAATTAACCAGACATTGTTCTGGCACCTTGTTTCTGTCATTTTCTTTAATATACATAGTATATAATATACTATATATTATAAATATATATATATATATATATATTATATAATATATATATATATATTATTATATATATATATATATCGGTGTGTATTTTTTATTTTTTTTATTTTTTTTAGAAAGGACTGCAAGGATTTAAGCCATTGGAAGATGAAAAGGCAGCAAATATTTGTCTTCGTCAAACAAAGAATTATCAAGACCTTCAACAGAGCCCCAATTTTTTACGCTGATAATGAAATCATCCTTTGAATCATTGAAAGGACCTAGAGGTGAGATAACCATATATATATATATATATTATATATATGATATATATATTATATATAATATATATATATATTATATTATATATATATATATAATATATATATATATATATATGTATATATATATATTATATATATATATATATATATATATATATATATATTATATATAATATATATATATTATATATATATATATAATCTGTATTTCCTATGGTCTTGAAATAAGAGGTTAATAGAGGTAAAAATGTGTTCCAAGATGGACAATCTATTTGGCGTGATAGGTGTGAGAAAGAATTGAATAAAATGAGGAATTAACGCTTTTAGGTGAGTTGTGTGGTGGACGAAATCAAAAATGACAGAAATAAAGAGAATACATTGATATGGTTTGGTTATATAAAAAGGAATGGACAATTCTTGGTTGGTTAAGCGGATGCCATAGTGGTGAAGTTTGTTGCGAATTGGCCGCAGGAGACTGAAGAAAAAGGTGAATGAGTTCAGCAACGGAAAAGCCTGATTTTTAACAACCTTCTGGCCCATTCCAGAGCCCAGTGGCTGGCTTCAATTTTTGGGACTCCTAAAGTTTCTCTACATTCTTTCCTGATGCTACAACAGCTATTGATCATATTTTAGTGCATCTGACGTGAATGTTTTTTCCATCAAAATTGGTATATTATAGGTATTGATGGTGTGTAAAAGACTGCCCCATTTGTTCATTTAACTTAGCTCTAACTTGTGTTCTTCTTCTCTGTTATGTAGATTTAGAAATTGTTATACTCTCTATACTTAGTCCAGTCGACATATGTGCAAGGGTAATACGCCTAAGCTTTCCTTTACTATAATATTTGTGCCGATCAAGTTCGACAAATGAGAAAGAATCTTTTAAATTTGCCTTGCCCTCTTTACAACCCATATCACTCTGTATAACGGAAGGGACATTTGATGTTTAAACACTTGTGATCAGAGAACAATTTGTTAAATATTGTTCATGGAAGAAATAGTCCCCTCAATTGCTACTAAATGCTGGCTTAGTTTCGCTGCTTAACTCTATATTTAATTAATATTATCTGTGTTGCCCATGTATTCCTATGTTCGACGTTTGTCCTCTAACTCAGTCTTCTCATTTCTTCTTTGTCCTTCTACTGACGTTTTAATCCAAACCAGCCATGCACGAAAAAATATCTCTCTTCTCAGTTTGTTCTTTGTCCTCTAACTCAAGTCACTTCCCATATTTTCCTTTTTGCTTTCTCAGACCGTTTTATCGCAAACCTAGCCATGCACATATCTCTCATCCTCAAAACGGTTGGTCTTTTTTTTAAAATGTGATACCTTTCATTCATTTTTGTCATTTAATTTCTGGTCTGCGCATGGGCAAAATATAAAGAAACATAAATCAAGACTGTTTATCAAAGGATTCTTGGTCTTAGCTTTTCTGTGTAACAACATTATTTGTTTGTTTTTGTCCTAGAAATAAATAAGTATTATGTACATTTTAAAGCTTTGAAACAACAATAGCTCTGAGTTGTTGGAACACTAGGGTTATCCCACACGCCTACTAAGGTACATCAAACTGTAAATAGAGCTGCTACACTTATTGTTATTTTTTCTCCCTTCTTTAATAAATAAAACAGTCGAGATAAGAACATGTTTAACAAGTGGAATTGAGAACTTTCAATTATATTTATAATTTCACAATTAACTCAGACATTTGTTCTGGCACCTTGTTCTGTCTTTTCCATTAAATAATACAAAAGTATATATATAATATATATAAGTATATATATATATATATATATATATATATATATAATATATATATATATATATAAGTATAATATATATATATATATATATTATATATATATATATATATATATATATATATATATAATCGGTTGGGTATTTGTTATTTGATTTATTTTTTTTAGAAATGGACTGCGAAAATATTTTAAGGCATTGGAAGATGAAAAGCAGCAATATTTGTCTTCCGTCAAACAAAGAATATCAAGACCTTCAACAGACCCCAATTTTTTACCTGATATGATCATCTTTGAAATCAATTGAAAGGGCGCTAGAGGTGAGATAACCATATATAATATATACAAGATTAATATCAATCGATTGTAATATATATATATATATATATATATATATATTATATATATATATATATATATATATATATATATATATATATATATATATATATATATATAATATATATATATATAATATATATATAATATTATATATTCTGTATTTCTATGGTCTGAATAAGGAGGTATAGAGGTAAAATTGTGTTCAGATGGACAATTATAGGGGCGTGTTAGGTGTGAGAAGAAATTGATAAAATGGGAAATTAACGCATTAGGGATGTTGTGTGGTGTGACGAAATCAGAAAATGACAGAAAATAAACGAGATACTTGATATGGTTTGTCATATGAAAAAGGATGGACAATTTGGTTGGTTAAGCGGATGATAGTGGTGAGTTTGCCTGCGAATTGACGGCCGGCTGGGAGACCTGAAGAAAAAAGGTGGAGTATGAGTCAACAAACGGAAGCCTGATTTTTACAAACCTTGCTGGCCCATTCCTAGAGCCAGTGGCTGCTTCAATTTTGGACTGCCTAAAGGTTTCTCTACATTCTTTCCTGATGCTACAACAGCTATTGATCAATTATTTTAGTGGCATCTGAAATCTGTGGAATGTTTTTTCGCATCAAATTGTTATAATTATAGTATTGATGGTGTAAAAGACTGCCCCATTTGTTCAATTAACTTAGCTCTAACTTGTGTTCTTCTTCTCTGTTATGTAGATTTAGAAATTGTTATACTCTCTATACTTAGTCCAGTCGACATATGTGCAGGGGTAATAACGCACAAATAGCTATTCCTTTACTATATATTTTGTGCGAGTCAGTTAACAAATGAGAACGAATCTTTAAAATTTGCTTGCTCTTTTATAAAACATATCACTCTGTATAACGGAAGGGACATTTGATGTTTAACACTTGTGCTCAGAGAAACATTTGTTAAAATATTGTTCATGGAAGAAATGTTCTCATTGCTACTAAATGCTGGCTTAGTTTCGCTGCTTAACTATATTTAATTAATATTATCTGTGTTGCCCATGTATTCCTATGTTCGACGTTTGTCCTCTAACTCAAGTCTTTTCATTTTCTTCTTTGTCCTTTCTACTGACGTTTTATCCAAACCAGCCATGCACATATCTCTCTTCTCAAGTTGTTCTTTTGTCCTCTAACTCAAGTCTTCTCATTTTCCTCTTTGTCTTTTCTACAGACGTTTTATCCAAACCAGCCATGCACATATCTCTCTTCTCAAGTTGTTCTTTTGTCCTCTAACTCAAGTCTCCTCATTTTCCTCTTTGTCTTTTCTACAGACATTTTATCCAAACCAGCCATGCACATATCTCTCATCTCAGGTTGGTCTTTTAAAAATGTGATACCTTCATTCATTTTTTTTTTTTTTTTTTTTTTTTTTGGTAAACACCTCTTTTGAGGGTACTCTCGGTGCTACACCGTCCTCAAACCTTGGGTTAAGGCATAGCACCGCACACTCAACTCCCCAAGACTAGCCTTATTATTCCTAGGCTTCCTCTAATTGCTTCTATAGCTATCTCCTCGGTTCCAATTTTAGCAGGGATCTTTTCTAGATAGGTTACTAGAGAGGTTTTTACCGCTCCAAGGGACCACACTACCACTGGCACCACCTCCATCCTTCTGATGGCATATCGTAATCTTTGGTATTTAATTTCTTTCTCACTTTCGTAGAGGGCCACCTTTTCATCGTATGGGACACCTACCTCTATTAGTTGACATGTTCTTGTTGTTTTATTAACTAATACAATATCCGGTCTATTACTTGGTACAAATATGTCGGTGGGTATGCCAAAATCATATAGAATTTGGATATGGTCATTATCTACTATTGCTGGAGGTTTGTAATTCCAATGATTATTAGGAGTATCAATATTGTATAGTTTGCATAGTCTGTAGTGAATGAGCTTGCATATGGTATTATGTCTTTCCGTATATAGTCCCATACGTAGCAGAGTCTTACATCCGGATAATATGTGGGGCACAGTCTCTGAGGATTCCCCACACATCCTACATCTATCAGAGCAATCGACTCCTTCGATATGCTTTTTGAACCAATTGGTTCTTAAGCACCAATCCTGAGCTGTAATCAGCGTTCTCTCATCATTTATTTTTAAAAATCCCCTCGCAATTGTTTCTATCGATTTTTCTTTATTGATAAAGGCCTTGTTCAATACTTCTTTTTTAAAGTGTTGGGCGTGTCTATGTTCTTCCCATTCTACATTATCGGCCTTTCTTTCTTGCTGTTTTATAAGATTCCTTTAAGATTTTAGTTCTTTCTTTGAGGTTTTTCTCATTCCATCCATTCTGTGTTCTGATATCGATGTTAAATTCATGGAGGTAGTCATTTGCCTTTTTTGTTATTGAAGTTGTTCCAGCCTTGCAATCTTCATGTTCTTTTAACCAACCAATGAATTTGGTTCCTTTTCCTTCTATATATTCTGCTAATCCTACTATTTCATTTTTGTGGGTTCTATCTATATGTGGCATTCCCATACCTCCTTCATCTCTCGGGATGTATATACGGGCTGTGCACTGGTTTTTGTAGATTATTTTGTGTGCATGGAGGAGTTTCCTTGTTGTTGTGTCTAGAGTATTTATTTCATGCTGGTACCAGTCTATAATTCCAAAACTATATCTCATTACTGGCATTGCCAATACCTTAATTGCCTCTATTTTGTTTTTTGGTTTTAATTCAGTTTTTAATATTTTCTTCACTCTTGAGATGTATTCCTTTTTAATTCTCTCTTTCATAATTGTGTTTTCAATCCTGTCTGACTCCTCTACTCCAAGGTATTTGTAAGTTCCTTCCTGTTCCAGTTCTTTGATTTCCATGTTATTAACTATGATGTTTTCAGCATGTATCTTTCTACCTTTGTTCATAACTATGAACGCACACTTTTCCAATCCAAAATCCATTCTAATATCCGATGAAAAATCACTGACCACCTTTATCTGTCTCTCTGCCTCTCCTCTACTGGGCGCATACAACTTTAAATCGTCCATGTAGAAGAGATGAGAGATTCTCTTTTCTTTCTTCTCGGTTCTTTTATTTATTCTGTACCCGTTCTCTAAGTTGTTGATCAGGTTACTTAAGGGGTTGAGGGCTAATACAAATAACAGGGGGGACATGGAGTCTCCTTGAAAAATCCCTCTTTTCACTTTTACATTTTTTATTTTCATAATTCCTTTCTCGTGTGGTAGCTTTAAATTAATTTTCCACATTTCCATTACCCTTTCCATGAATCTTTTTATTTTTTCATCAACTTTGTAGATGCTCATTATTTCTTTCAGTTACGAATGGGGTACACTATCATAAGCTTTCCTGTAATCTATCCACGTCATGCATAGATTCTTTTGCCCTTTCCAGCTATTTTCAATTATCATTTTATTTATCAGTAGTTGTTCTTTTGTACCATAGGTATGTCTACTACATCCCTTTTGCTCTTCACTAATGATGTTGTTCCTTTCTACATGTTTGTATAACCTTTGGGTCAGAACTCCTGTTAATACTTTGTATGATGTGGGAAGGCATGTTATAGGTCTATACTTGCTAGGATCTTTGGTTTCTTCATTTTTTGGAATGAACCAACTGGTTATGAACCAGTGCGGGATGTCTACTCTTCCATCCATTATGTTATTTAAGCATTCTGTTAGGGGCTTGATTAATGATGTTAGTTTTTTTTAGCCATATGTTCTGGACCTTGTCCATTCCAGGTGCCTTCCAATTATTAGTCTTCTTGATTACATCCTTTACTTCTTTAATACTAATTTTCTGAGAGTTCATATTTCTAATAGATGTTATTTCTGGGTTATTTTTAATATTTCTCAACCATTCCGTATCTACATTATGCGACACATTGTTCTCATATATATTTTTCCAAAATCCTTCGACCTCCTCTGCCTTGGGTGCATCAGCAACTGTTATCTTGGTATTTCGTAATTCTCTATAAAATTTACCTTGATCTTCTTTGAACAGTTTGTTTTCTTTTTTTTCTTTTTCGCGCATTTCGTACCTTTTTAATCTCTTTCCTTTTGCTGTTAAAGATAATTTTCTTCTTACAAGAGCGTGTGTTAATTTATCTCCGATTCTAATTCTTTCTCTATTTACTAAATTTTGTGCTTTTGCTAATGTTCCATGTTCTTCCTTCTTTAGAAATAAAAAAGTCGAGATAGAACATGTTTAACAAAAGTGGAAGTTGAGAACATTCAGTTATATTCATCATTTTACCAATTAACCAGACATTGTTCTGGCACCTTGTTTCTGTCATTTTCATTAATCTACAAAAGTATTATATTTTTTTTATTTTTTATATATATATATATATATATATATATATATATATATATATATATATATATATATATATATATATATATATATATATATATATATATAATATATATATGTTTATTTATATTATTTGTTTATGTATATATATATATATATACATCGGTGTGTATTTCTTATTTTTTTTATATTTTTTTTTAGAAATGGACTGCGAGGATTTAAGCATGGAAGATGAAAGCAGCAATATTTGTCTTCCGTCAAACAAAGAATTATCAAGACCTTCAACAGACCCCAATTTTTTACCTGATAATGAATCATCTTTGAAATCAATTGAAGGACCTAGAGGTGAGATAACCATATATATATATATATATTATATATATAAATATATATATATATATATATATATATATATATATATATATATATATATATATATATATATATATATATCTGTATTTCCTATGGTCTTAGAGGTATAGAGGTAAAATGTGTTCAGATAGACAATCTATTTGGCGTGATAGGTGGTGAGAAGAATTGATAAAATGAGGAATTAACGCATTAGGGAGTTGTGTGGTGTGACGAAATCAGAAAATAACAGAATAAATGAGAGT
>JABUQX010124960.1:15000-21620 GCA_015478945.1 Trachelipus rathkii
TTGTTTTATTTAAAGTGATCCTTATATTGGAATATAAACTAATTTTTTCATGATGATCCTTTGTTAGTCTTGAAAAAAAATTCTATTGAATTAAGGTTTTAAAACAAGTTCAGATGTTAAAAAATGTGTATATCACCCCTCACAAAAAAAAAATCTTCATGACTATGTAGAGGTATGTGCACATAGATTTTTTAACAGCTAATAAAAAGAACTTATCATGATGCACTTAATAATCATTCAAATTTGGTTGAAAAATCGACTGGGGATTGTTCTTGGTTGGAGTGGAGTGCTATTCTTAGTGTTGATGGTACACCAATTGAAGGTTATTTAAGTCTATTGTAGTTGTTTTAGTTCAAAGAATTAGGCAAACATAAGGATATGTGGAAGTGAGATGATTCAGCCAAAATACAATTAATTAGTTGGGGAGAGTTCCGAAACCAAATAATGGAACATGCCAGCGGATGTTCTTCTCATAATCTTATTGAAAGAATGCTGGGTGGTCTCTTTGCATATGTGACGATGATAAAACCTATGAAGGAAAGAAGGAATACTTTCGACTTGGTATGCGTATGGCCAGGATGACAAACTGCTGATGGGTTTTGTCAGTGAAAGGAAGACCACTTACCAATATCGCGATTTTCCTTAGTTTTTCTATCCCTGGTTGCTCATCCTAAACAACTAGAAACCTTGGAAAAGTAAAGGAGGGTAATCAATTGATTAGAGATGAACATATTGAATATCTGCCAGAAAAAAATAACCTGGAGCTACTGATGCCGTTAGAAGAGGAGGCCAGTCGGGCCTATATATCCTGCTTCTATGCCAGGTACTCAGTGTGAAGATGTCCGGATCATAATCACACTTATTTTTTGAGTAAAATTGTTATGAAACTGTTAACAAATCTTAAGGTTGTAACATCCGTCAATAACGAAACAGGCATAAGAGTGTGAAATTACTTTAGCAAGGTATGAGCAGTAAGGAACGAGTAAAAGGTTTTTTAGCTTTTATATAATTTAAATTAGAGATAGGGCAGGGCAATTCGGACGTCAATTCAAAATATTGATAAATAATTATGTAAATTCAGTACATGGAACTTGTCTAACATTGTTCCAATGCGTGTTTAGTATCTTATGGTAAATAAATGAATCTGAGAGGTATAGATTATAATAAATGTCTTTACTCTGACACATTGACCCCAAGTGAAAGGCTTCAGGTGCTGATGTAATTATATATTTAGAATTTATAAGGAGAGCAGCCAGTAGCTACTGACATAAGTCAATTCATTGAATTTTTAAAAAAGATGAAAAGAACCAACTTGGTCGAGGTACCAGAGATGAAACAGCCAACGCGGCTACGTATATGAAAGGTACAAGGAAGATTGGGCAATACTTAGGCCATTAGCTTGATTGTATGGTTGCAAACTTTTTTTAGAAATAACTGACTGGTTCCTCATTGAGAGACATTCAAAGACAAAATCTGATTTTCCATAAGTTGCACAAGAATGTTTCTGGCATGGTTGATCGGGCTGATTGGGGGCTTGCGTGCCTCTAACGCATAACTATAACTGGAATGAACTGCCTGATCTGATGAAGCTTGGCTCTTGCCACTGCAAGGTGGAGCCTGTTAATCGTTATGGGAATGAACCAGGTTCAATTTCTTCTTCGACTGAAAATCTTTCTTCCTCTCATAATTAATGGTTTAAAATCGTGCTTGGTTCTCTGGCCAGTTCAGGTTAGGACAATTGCTGTATCGGGGGGTGGAAAAGATTCTTCGTTCCTTCTATCACTCTCTGGCTACTTTTCAATTTCGTCTAGTAATCGATGCAGGGGGATAGCCTTCGACTAGCAAAGCGGTGCTTTTCAAACGAAAGTGCGCTAACCTCCTTGTTCCTACTGATAAATCTTTCTGGCCTGTTGCCAAAAACATCTTAAAACTAACTTCTGTAAATCTGCATTCACCTTCAAAATCAAATTTGAAAGGGTCAGTGTTCACGCCCAGACTTTTATAAAGCCTAATCTATTCGTCTCGCATTTTTCTCTAACGCAATTGACGATCTACATTTCCTTCTCCTCTCTCCTCTCAGGGTGTCCTATTGTCTTCGCAGTGAATTACTATTTGATTGGGTACATGGGCTTCTGAGATCTAAGAACGTTAGCAAGGCGGGTGGCCTGGGCATGCATCAAGTCCCAGCAGTTTGACGGAGTGTGCTTAAAGTGACTGACCCCACCCTGCGGTATCTAATGATATATCTCTATGTCTCAATACTAGCACTTTCATTCACTGTGGAAGCACGAGTAGTATCCAAATTAATTTCCGAAAACAGGCAACGCGCTCGTGATCCTTCATAACTATCGCCCTATACACTCTCACTGTATTTTGTACTTAAGAACTTTGAAAACCCTCCTAAATCTACTTCTTAGACCATTCTGGAGTCTTCTATTTCTTCTTGTCCGATCCGGCCAGTAATGGCTTCTACGTTCAGGTTTACTGGCGTATACCTCTCCTGATTACTGAAATTAGGTTTTCGATCTTAGGAGCTACGGGGAGACTTCGTGGTACAGCTGACATATTTATAGGTCATTTGACCGGGGTATGGGTTACGCGTCACTGCTCTCAGAGCTCCCCCTTTGGTTTTCTCCTTCTCTTTGTTTTGCTTGATGTCTAGCGTTTCTTTCAGTCGCCTCATATCGGCTGGTGGTGTTAATGAGCCAATTCTTCTTTTTCTCTCAAGAACATGTGTTCATTACAGGTAGTTCGGTCTATCGTCATAGCTTTATTCTTATTTTCACTGTAATGTATCTTCTCATGCACTTCTAACTTCTAATCCACTCATAATGCGGATTGACTCGAAACCAATCATTCTTCAATGTCTTTCAATTTCTGCTCCCTCTTTTAAACTTCTAGAATTGCCTCTCGTCTTAAGTCCTTCCGATTCTATTTTCTCCGACTGATCTGGATAGAATTCCCGGGTGGGGTCGTCTCAACCTTCGAATTCATTCCTTTAAAAACAACTTCTACAAATCTGCTTCTCCAAAACACCTCTAACTTTCCTATCTCTTTCGAACGGTTCTTCGTCTCTCCTGTTGACATATAAACATTCTTGGCCTTTCATAAACATAAAAAATGTCTTGGAAATCTCACATCACAGAGTGTTGTCTAGTGGCGGCCTCAAGAAATGGGACTGTTCTGTTTAGATTCTCGAGAATATTTTTTCCTCTTTCTCAGCTACTCCAGCAAAACATGTGTCTCATCCGCCTTGGGTTAATTGATACTGTTCTCATATCTAGGGGGCTCTGGTTTCACCCCAATTTTAAGACAGGATCGAGTCAAAAGCCAAAGCTTATAAACTGTTCTATTCTTTCCAGTTCACTTGACAATCTATCTTTGCGGCAGCGACTGTTGGGTGCTTTATCTCATTCTATTGGTACCGCAGTGGCAGGTGTTCAAGGGAACTAACCACTCGCGTACCACCAACATTGTGACGACGCCCTGTGTGTAGCACAAGGGTGCTGTTGTATGCGCACGAGTTTTGGTAGATATTGGTACTCTAGCTTTAATTCGCAGCGGGGCTTCTTAGTTTCCTGTACATATGTTCTGTGGAAACCTCTCTCCATCTCTCTGTGTTTCCTGCTGAATTTTAATCTCCCTTTACTTTAAAGCCTGCGTCTGTGCTCATCTGCGTAATTTGAGCTAGCGTATGAAATTTTGGCGTGCAACACCCCCTCCCTGAATAGGGCTCAGCCCGTGAGTGGTGATGACAACTGTAAAAAAAATGATAGACAACCCTTTTAGAATTTATGGAATACATTACTAACTGACTGCATTAACCAAGGACACCCAGTTATGACTATATCTTTTGACTTCAGCAAAGCCTTTCATAAGGGTGGACCACATAGAGATTGATGCTAAGTTATATTAACACGTGACTTTAAAATCTTCATCTTTAATTAAATTAGATTAATTTGAAAAATAGTCAGATTTTTTGTGAGAACAAAGAAATAGAGCTAGATAAGATCCTTAGACTTGGATCCACATTGACCCAAGTAACGCTTCAGGTTTACTGATGAGGTATTGTACTATTAGAATTCATAAGGAGGAGCAGTAGTACGTCGAAGACCTGATAACTCAATTGCATTTTTATTTAAGAAGATAAACCTAATTGTGGGTACAGAGGATTGGAAATAACAGCAAACGCTAGTGCCTACTTAATATGAAGGTAGCAAGGAAGATTTGGAAATTATAGGCCAGTTAGCTTAGCATGTGATGTTGCAAATTTTTTTTAACAAAGTTAACTGACTCTTAATTTTATTTTTTTCTTTCCAACAGCTCCATCCTAACCTAAGCGTATCTTCTGGCACTTTATTTGGGATGGTTAGAAGTCTTTGCATTGCTTTACACTAATTATCCCTGGAGAGTGATTGCTTTGACTCTGAAGATGCTTCGGCTTCTGTCGATAATCTGGTGGACTGTAATCGCTGATGGGATGAGCATGTTCATTCTTTCGACTCAAATCCATAATTTGATCTTGCTTGTTCTTGCTCCATTCAAGCTTGAATGCGTATAGGGAATTGAAAAATTTTCGTTCTGTTATCGAATTTGCTAATTTTTATTTAACTAGGAATAGTTGCAGATATTTTTCGAATCAAATCGGAAACAGAATTGCGCTGACTTCTTAGTTTTGCTGCTGACAAATATTTTTGGCCTTTGACAAAAACATCTGTAACAACGTCCTTAAATCTACATTTCCTCTTATTCGATCCGATAGTTCTGTTACTAACTCTCCAAATGAATAAAGCCAAATCTCTTCGGCTCCAAGATTTCCCTTTAACTCACCTGAATACGATTCTGGCAATTCCTTCTCCTTCCTATCTTCCAGGTGTCCTATGTCTTTGCCAGTCATTTACATTGATCAGGTGTAATGTGGCTCCTGAGATCTGAGAACGTTAGGTATAGGCGGGTGGCCCGTGATTGGCATCAGTCCAGAGTTTTGAGGGATGTGTGCTTACGTGCTGAACACACCCCTCATGTCAATCTATAATTCCTCTATGTCTCCATACTAGCATTTTCAATGTGTTGAGCAGCACGCACATATTGCCAACCTATTCCGAAAAAGGAGGCCGCTCTGATCCTTCTAGCTATCGCTCTATAGCTCTCATTTGTATTTTACTAAGATCTTTGACAACCTTCTCCTTCAAACCGTCACTTCTTGACCTATCTGCGAGTCTCATTCCTTCTTTCCGCCGGATTCGCCTGTTATGGCTTCTGCTCAAGGGTCTACTGGCGATATACTCTCCTTTTTAACTGACTTATGGTTTCCGCTCTTTGAACTACGGGAGACCTCTGCGTTGTGGACCGCTTGAAATCCAAAGCATTTTGACCGGGTCATGGTACGCGTCACTGCTCTCGAAGCTCCCCTCCTTTGGTTTCCCTCCTTCTCTTTTTTGCTTATGTCTAGCTTCCTTTCAAGTCCCTCAATATCGGCTGTGTTGGTTAATAGCAGCAACTCTTCTTTTTCTTCAATAATGTGTTCTCTAGCGTCGTCTTATCTCATATTTAATTGCTACTTTTTCATTAATGATCCTTCTCACCTGCAATTCTAACTCTATCCACTGATATGTCATATTGATCCGATCCCATTCATTCTTCAGACTCATTGTCATCTGCTCCTGCTTTTACTTCCTAGATTGCCTCTCGCTCTTAATCTTTCGCGGTTCTATTATCTCGCTGAATTCTGGATAAGAATTTTCCGGTGGGGTCGTCCTCAACCTTTGCGAGAATTCAATCTTTAAAACTATCAACTTCTACAATCTCCCTCTCTAAAACCTTTAAACTTTCTATCTCTTTCGACGGTTCTCTCGTCTCTCCTGCTTACAATATAAACATTCTTCTCCTTGTCATAAACAAAAAATGTATTGGAATCTCACTATTCATACGGTTGCTAGCAGGGCTCAAGGAACTGAGCGGATTTCTGTTTAGAATCTCAGAATTTTTTTTCCTCTTTATCAGCTACTTCAGCAAGTACATGGGTCTCATCGCCTTGTATGTAAGTAGCTGTTCTCTATATCTGGGGGGCCTGGTATTCCACCGCAGCTTTTGGATCAGGAGTCGAGTCCAAAAGCAAAAGGCTTTATACTTGTTCTATAATTATCTTTCCAGTTTCACCTTGACACATCTATCTTTTGCCTCGCGATTGTTGGCTGCTTTATCTCATTCTACTTGGTACCGCACGGCAGGTGTTCAAGGAACTAACCACGGCGTACCACCACCTGTTACGACGCCCATTTATTAGCACAGAGGGGTGCTGTGTCTGCACACGAGGTTTTTTAGTAGATATTGGTACTCACAGGTCTAGTTCGACAGCGTTTGCTCTCTTTATTTCCTGCCACCTCTGTGTCCTGTGGAACTCTCTTCCATCTTCTGATGTTTCACTGCTGAAGGTTGAAATCTCCCTCCACTTTAAGCTGCGTCTGTGACTCATCTTTGCGTAATTTTGAGCTAGCGTATGCAATAATTGTTGGGCGTGCAACACCCCCTCCCAGGAATAAGGGCTCAGCCGTTGAGTGGTGGTGACACTGGTAAAAAAATGATAGACACTGCCTTTAGAATTTATAGACAATACATTA
>JABUQX010124962.1:0-21984 GCA_015478945.1 Trachelipus rathkii
CTTCCGACATATCATTCCATCCAAAAATACGCATCTCAATGTCCCAACTTTCTCATATTCAAGTTTTTTTTCCGTTTTAATCCGACCGCACCCGAATATCTGGCTTCCGCTTCCTCTTCTCATACCAAATCTTATATCCTCATCTCTTCATTCGACGCGCCACCAAAATGTGGAAGTCAATTCAGTCCTACAAGATCATAATCCACACAATTTATTACTCGTATCAGTCAAATCAGCTACTATCCTATTCTAATTTCCTTCCCCTTATCGGGGCACCTTATTTAACTGATTTCCCCTTTTCAGCGGCTATTTATATCTTCCATCGAAAAGCGGCTTCTCGGACATATTCTTCCTCATTCATTGCAGACAAGTCTTTCCTCACTCAACAGAAAGAGACAATTGTCCGAATCCATAAGAGAGGCCTTTTCCGACTTCTGAGTCCATTTAATAATATTTTATGATAATTAATTAAATAAATTTCTTACGGAATTAGGGGCGCGCGTCTGCGGGCAATGCTCTAAGAACTCCGAAGCAGCGATCCCGCCCTTCTCGTTTCCCATTTCCTCACATTCTATTGCAAAACTGACTTTTTTTGCCACAGTATCCTAAGGAGGGCGTTAGGGCGTTTCTGCTTTCACAAGTGCTCTTCCTCAATGTTGGGGCCTCTACGCCGCATGATGAGAAACATTTATCGGAAGCTCTTTGATTGTTGGGACAAGGATTTTCCGGGCGCTCCCCTCCTGCGCTTTAGGGCCGGGGACAATAAAAGTTTACATTAATCATAGGTGGTTAGGCAACGACGCAGCCTTTGATAATATTTTCCCAAATTCCAAATCTTGTATTTTTGGTGTATTTGCTGCGTTTAAACCTTTTTCCAGGGACTGGACGTTTGGCCCCACACGTTAACAACAACATGGCTGGCTTCGTGAGGCACGATAGTCAGTCCTTTGGTGACGGCTGTTTGGAGGCTAGAACTCCTCAGCTCGGTTACTAAATTACATCGACCAACGTCTCCTTTCCCGATTTTATTGCAAAGGCTCAACCATAGGAACGCGGCTAAATCGTTTCATAAAAAAAGGCGGTAGCCCTGCGAAAAGCGAGCCTGTGATCTGGTGTTGAGTTTCGGGATGTCTTCCACTCATCCCACTCTGTGGGATCATAGAAAATAACAGCCAATAAGCATTTCTCTAAAAGGAATAAGCGATATAATGATGTCTAGGCTTCGGGTCTTCACGTTATGGTATATATCTATGCTAACCATTATGGGACACCCTTTGCTTAACCCAAGCCTCTACGTCTTACGCTGTATCACTAATTACAATATAAGTTCATTATGATTAGTATTATAATAGCTTTATTTACCCTTTTGATGATATATTCTATATATTATATCTTTATAATATATATGGTCTACTGGGGTCGAGTTGTTTTCTTTGATTTTATAAACATTTAGGTCCGCAAAGGTTTTAATTACTTTTTGAGAGATATGTTACATAGTATATAAATTTTATGTTTTAATATATAGAATGTTATCTCATTTAATAACTATTAATCATATATGTAATTTATTTAATTTAAATACATACATATTCCCGCTGCTGATATTGAGCTATTTTTATTATTATTAATTTAGCTATATCTAAAATTATGTATACATATATATCATTAATATATATTATTATTATGAGTTTATTTCTGTATTTTTCTTTTTCTTTTTATTTCTCATCTTTGAGTCATTTAAATATTTTTCTTGAACATTGATTGTTACGACAATCTTGAAATTATTTTAAAAAAATAAATATAAATAATAAATAAATAAAAAAAAAAAAATATTAAATAAAAATAGTAAATAATAAATATATTTTGATATATGATTTATTTTTATTATCTCAACAAATTTCTTTTAAGTATATTTTTGATTTATCTGTTATTATTTTGTTAGGAATATCACATGATGCATATAATGCTTGGAGTTTTCGACGTATCGTTAAAGTATAATTAAGTAATCACGATAAGTCAGATATAATTTAAAGATATGTGATATTAGTAGATAAAATAGATATAAACATAGAAATCACTTTCACAGTAACTGTACATTTATAATCCCTATATACAATTAGGTATAACATAAAATTTTCTGCACAAATAATTATTTCCAAAGGTGTTTTATATAAGATTTCGGTTTTAGAAGGTGTTGAATTATCGTGTTTATTAAATTGTGATAAAAGAAAAATGGAATTTACGAATGTTTCTTATAGTCAATCAAATACGTTGAGAATATATGTTATATTTTATTTTTTTAACTTGTACATACTGTTAATTGTAATGAATGTTAATAGAATTCATGAAATTATTCCTTATTTTTATTAATGAATATGTTGATAGAACAATAAATTAATTTATTAATTTATTATAATAATAAATATTGATGAGAAAAAATAATTAATTGATTTAATTATTACAGATTGAAACTCTGTATTCTAAATTTATTGATCTTAAAAAATGGCAAGTCCGGCGCTGGTTATTTTTCAAATGGTGGAGGAGCCGTAGTGGGATCCGGTTAATTTTCATTTTTCTTAGTTTTTTTTCTATATTTTAGGTTAAATAATAATGAAAGTTTTGAAAACATTGAATAGAGAAGATATTTAATGCTGAAAATTTTTCATAATCTAAATAAAATAAAGTGAGGAAATAACTTTAATTGTACGCATGGAGTTGTAGATTGGCATGAGAGCTTAAGTCGTTGAATAGGAAATTCAAAAGTAAAGGGAAAAAAAATGTTTCGGGGTAAAAAAATTCGGTCCTTATTGATTTTGTATAAAATTTTGATGAGAGCAAACACTGATATAAATATATATTTACGAGAATATAGGCAAAATCTATTAAGATAATCTTTTATAAATTATATATAAACTAATTATATCAACAAATCACATTAGGTGCACAAAGTGTTAGTGCATCAGATCACATCAAAGGAGAGGAAATCTAATAAACTTTGAAAAAAAACACATGGATGACGATGCACTAAATCTCACGCGCCCATAATATATACCATAACTATATAAATTGCAAAGCACTAATATAACGCTCAGGAATTAATTTACATTATAGCCGAAAGTATTAAAACACGCTTAATTAGACATTTGCTGATTAGTTAGCTATGTTAAGACAAATAATTTTATATCTAATAATTTTCTTTGTACAGCTAGAGGATTTTTCCTAATTAACCAAAGTCTTTTAATTTCATTGGTATTTTATGGAATACAATTGTTAATTTAATGATTACATATACTGATTACAATGTTGTTAATTGAACAATTCAATGACTAATTCAGATTTGCTCTAATTGTAGTGATTAACATTTGATAAGCGAGGTAAAGTTATTTAGGGTCAAATCTCTGTAATTATATTTTGAGCGTAGTATTTACTCGGGGTGATGAAAATACAAACTCGTGGAATTTTATTTCAGGAAACATGATACCAGGCGATAAATTATTAATTGTACTATCGATTGACATCAGATGTGGAGTATACATGCAAAATTCTGTACCTTATACGGGGCAAACACCGCAGATCAATAATAGGAACAATCACAAGTAGACTACAACTTGTTGATATGCGCTCTAATAAATTTGTTTTCTTGATTTCATCTAATTGGCATGAATGTGTATTTATTTATTACAATCGATTGATTTATTTCGGGAAGAACTCTATTTTTGAAGGCTCTACCTAATTCTATATATTGGCACATTTTTAACATATATAATATATAATATAGGTTTTATGTTGTAAGGATGGATTAGTATTGTCATAACATATATAATATATAATAATATTACAAACTTCTTTGTGATCTGGGATTCACTCGATGAACAGTAATATTTACGTTTTAGATTTATTGTTCTGAAGCTTGCTTACGTACATCTAAATTTCAGTAATATTCACATTACTTATATATATTAATTATATATATTATAATATTATATATATATATATAATGATTTTAAATATTTATATTATTATATATACTTATATATATACCTTACATCGTATAATATATTATAATAATAGGATCGCTCATTTTCATACTGACGACCAAAATTTCATTCATTAATTATGATATACATAATGGTGCAGCATAAGTCTTATTGTTTTTCTATCTAGGACGTGATAACTACCTCATATTATGTAAGTTCGTTTTTAGTGATTTTGTTGTTTATATTGTTAGCCTCTACCCTTTTATGAGTCAGCCTTCATAGATAAAAGCAATACTATTGACATATAATTAAAAAAACTAGAACAAATTTTTCTTGTAAAATTAATATTATTCAATTTTATGTAAATTACCATGAATATATATAGAGGACATTATTTATTTATTTCATGGGATGAATTTTAAAAGTAAATAGATAAAATAAATTAAACGTTTTATTAATAAAAAAAAAATATTTAAATTATCTATAATATAATTTGGTGACAAATAACTGTTATGGTAATTAATCGGATTTATGAAAGTTATGGTAAGGATATCACGCCAGAGTTTGTCCTTAAAATAAGTTGATTTTTTTATTTTTAACTAAATGTATTATCCCTTATCAAGGGTAAACCTACAAAAGATGGTAATACGACTTCAGTGGGTTTCTTCGGTCACCTAATTAATATATCGAGGAACGGACTGACTAGGTGGGTGAGTGGGGAAACTTTAATTTCTTTCTCTTCTGTCTACCATTCCGTAGTGGCACATAATACTAATACTCTTATATAAATAAATAATTAAAAAAATACCGATTTAACTTTCATGTTATTAATAATAAAATAAATACAATCATTTGAACTAACTATCTTATAGCGTAATCATCCTTCTATTTGACAGAAACGGAAGCTTTAACTCTCAGATGGCGTCGCGGCAGAAAATAGTTAATGATACCAAATTATGTTAAAACTTTTTAAGTTAGTTGTAAATATATTTCGAATACTAAAATTAACTAATTACATTTTTAAACAACCGACTTTCTAAAGTAGATGGAAAAGTATATTCCAGCTTTGCATTAATGTTTATTTTATTATTTTTCCTTTGTATACTGTTTATTATTATATTTAAATTAGATACAATACACTATCGATTGACACCTAATGTGAATAGGCCATTGATATATATATATAATTATTATATTTATATATATTATATAAATATATTATTTATATATAATATAATAATATTATATATATAATAATATTATTTAATATATAATTAATTATATATTATTAATAATATAATATAGTAATTATATATTTTATATATATTAATATTATTATATATATATAAATATATATTATTAAGTATATTAATTATGATTTATTATATATTATTATATAAATAATATTATTATATTATTAAATTATATAATATATATATTCATTATATATAATATATTTATTATATAAGTATTAATAATAAAGAAACAATTTTAAACCACTTAAGAACTAAACATGGGAAAATCAAAGATCATATATTAAAATAAATATAAAAACAGATAGTTATTTACTGATGTCGTATAACTATAGTACATTTATATACTCCTCTTACTCAATAAACTTTTATCCTGAATGGAAAGTAGAAAATTAGAGTTTTTTTGCGCAAATATTCAATAAATTAAGGTAATTAAAATATATGAAAATTTATTAGAAAAAATTAGAATGCAAATTAACAGATGATAGAACGCAAATAATAAGTTTAGCTGTCACTAATACTCATATATTAAAATTTGATGATAAATATATATATAATTTTTATTAAGTAAGGGATAATTGTTCTGGTATTTAGCAAAAAAGTAAAAGTGGAAATATTAAAATCAGAATTTTATAGATTGGATAAATGGAAAAAAGAATTTCTAAATAGGGTGGTATAATGGGATAGTATATTTTAATACTTATTATATATCTTTTGAGTTCTAACAATAAAAAGTTTGCACTTCTCAAATTCTACAATGATATAGGTGGGCTCACTCATTTATCTGGGTGAATAAGTAATGTAAAAGAATATGTTTAATAATTATTGTTGAAAGTTGAGTTCCTTTTCTAATAACCAGTCTAGTAATTAGAATAGATCTATGTTGTATACCGATACATCCTTGTAGTTTATCTGTTTAATTTTGTTTATGAAATCATATTTTATAGTAACAATTAGTTATTAATAATTTTGATTAGTAGATAATTAGTTATTTATCTGACTTTTGTATTCTTTACATCCAATTTATTTTATTGAATTTGTTTCAGGTATGGTTATTTTAAAAATTTGTATCTAGACATTGAAAATATCATATGATAATATCAATGTATCTAAGTTCGAGTCGAAGGAAAGTTTTCAAATCCGGTCTAGATTGAAGTCCATTTGCAAGATTTGAAAAGTCTATTTCTAAGAAATAGTTGAAATAAGTTTGAAATAAATATAACTTTGATTACTGAATCTATATATCATTATGATACTATATTGTAGCACACAAATAAGTAATATTGAATAAAGATATACACTTTCTATGAATGAATATCAAGAAAAAAACATGAAAGTGGCTTAGATATAATAAGATTAGATAGATATAGATAGATAGGTTATAAATTAGATAGATAGATTGATAATGACCAAATGTCGTAGTGTATATAGATAGATAGAAATTAGATAATACGATACACAGGTAGAAATTCATACTATATTATGCTTTAGAACGAATCATCGTCAAGAAGCTGGATGTTAGATCACAAGCTAAACAGAATTTATTACTTATTATTAAGGCACCCATAGTCAGTTAATACAATATTATCTTGAAGATCTTATTTACATTTTTCGTGTCAATGATAGATGGATTATAAATATGTAGATCGAATATATATATTATGCATTAATATATAATTACTATAAAATATATATTAGTAATATGTATAATTAATGTATGCAGAGCAAAGATGGTGCGTTTTGAATGTTTTATTGAATATATTCATGATATTTATTAGACTGATGTGGATATACAGAATTGTATATAATGTATGGTGAATGTTTTTATTTTAAAATTTAGTGGCTGATATTTAGAACTTAGTATGTATTATATTATACGTTTATTGATGATATTTATTCAGAGTTTTTGGTAAATTCTACGCGTGTATAGTTGTTGTCGATGATATGATTATTAGGAGACATTGGATATTGGAGTTATTTTGAGTTCAAGAGTGAGTTTCAAGAGTCAGAGGCAGAGTCAGTAGTCAGTAGTTCAGTAGTTCATGATTTAAGTACAGATAGTCATGATGATCAAGTCAGAGTCAGAGTTAAGAGTCAGAGTCATTATCAGAATAAGAATCAAAGAGTCAGAGTTCAATTTTGTTGTAAATGTTAGCAATCAGATCATTGATAAAAATAAAATTTAATACAATAAAATAAATATTTTTTAGGGTGAGAAAGTTGATTAAATTAAACTGGTTACACAAAATAATAATTTTTTTTAAATTAAAGAGAAAAAAGAATTAAGAAAAAATTTCATTTATATTAATGATGTTAAACAGATTTATTTTATTTATTTATTTAAAATAATCTGAAGTACATAACGTTAACATTAAATAAATAAATAAAATAAATGTTTCATTTTAATTAAAAGTATTAGTTTATGTTTTAATTAGGTATTAATCATTAGTATTATTATTTGGATGAAAAGATTCTTTATAATTAATTTACTTGTCTTATTATTCATTTATTTTAATTAATTGAATATTAATTAATTATTATTATTATTATAATTATTAATTATTATTTATAATTTATAATTATTTATTATTTTTTATATATATAATTTAGATATATATTTTTAATCATTTTTATGTTGATTGTTACTGCATGTTTAGCCTGTAAAATGAGTCACGCTAAGAAGAAGAAAACTTAATAATTAGTATACAGACCAGACAAAACTGGTGGCAAAAGTAATCATTTAAATTTGATTATATTATGCAATGCTGTGAGTATTGTAGTCAGATGATAGCATTGTAGAGATATTGAAAATTTATTTTGATCTTAAATACTGTAGCTCAAACGGTAGAGGAATTGGCTTGCTTGGTGAAGGTACCTGGGTCGACTCTCCCTCCCCCTTTGATGCGGAACTTGGTAAGATTATATAACAATATAAATCATTAAAGTATTTTTTTTTTCTCTCACTTATATATAAACCTAGATATGATAGAAAAGCACGTTACATTTTAAACATATTTTTAAATATTTAATTATTAATACTTATATATTATTATTTTATATTATATTATAAATAAATAAATAATTAAATAGAATATTCGTTTTATATATATATTTTATAATATTACCTATTAAATATATATATATATTATATAATATCTATATTAATTATTATATATATATTATATATTATATTTAATATATATAACTTAAATTGGGTAAATAAAATATATATATATAATATAATTATATATATTTATTATTATTATCATTATATATAGGTTATATATTATTTTATATATATTACATAGGGTTATTAATTAACTTATTATTAAAATTATATATATATATATATTATATTATATATTAATATATTTAATATATCCTATTTTGTTTAAAGACTTAGTAAGTTTAGATTTTTTTTTTTTTTTTTTTTAATTATATTGCTAATGATATATACCACAATGGAATTTCATGGGTACGGGAGCATGGGACAAAATTCGGGGAAATAATTTTAAATTAATTTGTTTTAAAATCACAATTCAAAATGGTTTTTAAAAATAATGATATAAATCTCAAAAGGTATGACACTTACAGAAAAATCCAATTACACAATATTTGGTGAATAAAGCGTATAAGCTTTACAAAATGTACAAAAACGATCATCCAATATGAAATATCTCGGATAACGTACGAACACTACAGATAAAACAAATTACATATTTGGAATCGGCGGTTCCACCAAATGTAAATATTAAATAAAAAAAAAAAAAAATTGGGGTTCTGGATCCCCTCCCATGAGAGGTTCCCGTTAAAGACCCCCTCCCCCCGCGCCATTAGGAACCCCGGAACCCAAATACCAAAGAGCGGGGGTGTCGGAGACTCTTCCCCGGTAGCGGGAACTCACGCTCTACCCTTGTTTTTTTCCCCGAAGGCCGAGAGACCCCGAATTCAAGACATTTTAGACATTCTGTCATAGGCTCACAAACGTACCAGGAAATGTTTTTGTCGGGGGGGGGGGGAAAACGAAAAGACTCTTCCTTGATGATGATATATAATATATATATAATTATATTATATATATATATAATATATATATATATAAAGTATATATATCTATTTAGTTTAATATTAATAAAGGCATAAATATATTTAAATCATTTATTCTCAGCCTCGATAAATGATGTTTATATTTAGCAAATTTATATGTTTCTATACTATTATAATTATAAAATATATAATATTACATCTTACCTAGACCTTATTATATATATTATATTATTATCTTATTTATTTATTTTTGATATCTCTCTATATATATATCTTTTATATATTATATATTTTTATATAATAATATAAAGTGGAAAGGAAAATATTTAAATTTTGTAAGAAAGAAAATGGGAAAAAATTTATATGAATTACTTAAATCATCCTACTTTAAATTTGAAAATTTTTAAATTAGCCTGGCACATGAGAGTTGTGAAAGTCCGAGATTAACACTCATTATTAATTCATATTTAATGATAGGTAAGAGGAGGCAAATCCACCCGTCTTTATCTCCAATAGTATCTCTGAAGTAGGTTTCAGAAAGTCTTATGTTGCAAAAGTCTTCTTTCTACTGAATGCATTAAACACGGGGTTAAAATTTCCATACCATTCTGGCAAACAAGATTAAATATCTGGAAATTGTGACGGGCGAACAAGAAACTGAGTTCATCTAATGCGGGCTTTGGGGCGACTGTCTTGCGATGCTCTACTTTTCAACTTCCACAAAATTCCAACTCTCTCTTCACTAAATCTTCATTTGGGCTTCTCGAGATCATCACTTGTTAGAATATTACACAATCCGTTGTGTTTATCTGTTCTCTAAGCACATTGACAGGCCCTTCGGTCACGCAGAATTTACCAGGAAAATTTAAAAACTTACTAATGGAACTACTACTGATAATTCAAAATCATCACAAAAATGGTATATAAATGATGGCTGCGATAATTATATCGCTGGGTCGCGAAGATAGGAATGTTGGGTCTAGTATTTTTGGAATTATGTTAATGTCTTAGTACAAACAGCAAATTTCAATACTCAGTTCAGGTTCAGATGCGCTTACACATTCTTCAAAAATCAGCTGAAATTTCTAATGTGGCATTTTCTCTGATGGTTTCATAGTTTAGTTTATACTAATGGAGTTTCTTAGGAGATGTTTCTCTGACAGCGAGAAATTTATAAAAATTAATTTTAACTTCTGCACTTTATTATTGACGGGATATGATACTTAAAAATTTTAGTGTGTCTAGAAATTTTCGGGGGGGGGCCATTGCCCCCTGCCCCCCCCTAAATAGAATCACTGCCCCTAGAAATGTTTTTAGTTAGAATAAAAAAAAAACAAAAATAATTAAAACTGAGGATCAAACCATCATTAGGTACGATAATTGTTTTTGGAATCATGTCAGTACACTTAAATCGATTGTTAGGAAATCATATACTAGATGAATTCACATTTAAACAAAATAACCAAAAAAAATTCCAATTGACGCGAGTCCGTAAAACAGGCTATTATATCACTTATATTAAATATATACTACTATACTTATCTATACTTATATATATATTATGCTATATATTATAATATATATACTAATATATATTATATATATTATTACTATATATTATATATCTATTATAATACTATACTATAATATATTATAATTATATTATACTATATTAATTATTTATATATATATATTTATATACTAACTGCATATATAGGTTCAGCATCCGAAAGGCCAGGCTGATTAACTAAAAAAATATAAACGCTACAATGAAAATAAATATTTTTAATCAATCAGGGAACGCCTGCGGAAATTTAAAAAAAAAATAGAAAGAAAAAATAACGCTTTTTAATAAATTAAAATCTGTTAAAAATGGTAAAGGCATAACCTTTTTTATTCTGTTTCTTGACAGTTCGAAGATGCCGCTTACTCACTCGGAGGCAAAGGTACCAAATGTTGATTTTTTTTTTTTTTTTAAACGGCGAATACCCACGGTAAACAAGAACGATAGACTAGGTCGGGGTTTCCCTCGGCCTAGCTCGGGGGACGGAACGGGCGGGACTGTCGTCCACCTCCTTGTCCCCAATCCTTGTTCGACACCTTAAAATAGGGATATAAAAAAGAAAAAATATTTTTCTTCCAAAAAACGTATTTGGCAACTTTCTTCTCGGCACTACTGCAGGTGTTCAAGGTCAATCAGAAGCATGAACTATGATATTACTCATAATTTTTCAGTGAGTGATTAATATATATTAGATTAAAATAAATTTTTTTAAGTTTTCCTATTTTCTAATACTCACGAAATGATATTAAAAATGGTTTTGATATTTTCCCTGTACGGTGTTAAGTTTCTAGTACATGCTGACTCTCTCGGATGCTCGGCGCAATATATATATATATTAATATATATATATATATAGTATTTTAATATA
The DNA here is from genome assembly GCA_015478945.1 of Trachelipus rathkii. NCBI lineage: Eukaryota > Metazoa > Arthropoda > Malacostraca > Isopoda > Trachelipodidae > Trachelipus > Trachelipus rathkii. The sequence goes on from JABUQX010124962.1 coordinate 11,710, forward strand.
TATATTATATATATAATTAACTATATATTTATATATATAATATATATATACTATACTCATATATTATTATATATAATACTATATATCTGTCCTACTTCTTTGTTTCTGAATGTTTTCATTATTCAAAGCAAATAAAAAGAAAGTAAGAACTTTCAAAACTTATATTTACCGACCCACGAATATTTTATCGGTCCTACAAAAAGGAATTAAAAATAAATATATATACTTGTACAAAGGAAGCAACAGCAAATTTACTGTTATATAAAAGGATTGTGTAAATTCAAAGAAGATAAAAAATAAATACGAAAAATATGATAAAAAAAAAAAATGGAAATATAAATAAAAATGGAAAGATATCTGCTTCTGAGAATAAAATAAAAAAAGAAAAAATCGGCGAAGCTACTTTTATTCCATGTATGGAGGCTTTTTGTTATTTACTCTTATCGCTTTAGGAGACGTTTTGCTTACAAGCGGTAAAATATTCTGGTAAAAAGAAAACACACACACACGCAAATAACTATTCGTGTGTTTTTCCCTCTATGGTCTTAGGAAATTGTAATTTTAGAGTGAATTTTGATCAACGTCGAGCAATGAACAAATATATTGCAGTAGATGAAATTGGAAAGATGGAAAATGCTTTTGGTAAAAGCAAGAAAAACAACGGGATGAATTGCAAGACATGAAATTTTAAAAACAAATTATCATAAGAAACACTAACCAGAAAGGGTGTCGAATAGAGAAGAAATTATAGATGTATGTGATAATATATATATTATATATTATATATATTATATATATACTATATATAATATATTACTATATAACTAATATAATATATATTTATATATAATTATATACTATTATTAATAATATTATATATAATATATATATGTATATACTACTAATATAATATATATTATATATATATAAATATATATATATATATATAACATAATAATTATATTATCTATAATTATTATATATATATATATATATTATTATTTATACTATATTAATATATAATATATATATATATATATATATATAGTATATATATATATTATTTACGGGATGTACCGGGACCAAGTTTCCGTGCGGAACTTCCGGCACGAAACTCGATTTTTGGGAAGTTCCGGTTTCCGGCCGGAATAACCCGCACACATTTCTACTTTTTCAATGCTCCTTCTAAATAAAATAGTAATTGATTTGTCATTTCTCATTATGATTATGCATTAATAAAATAAATATATAAAATGGAATATATGAACTTACTTATTTAATGACCCTTTTCGACTCCTACTACTTTCGGAAAACTTTAAATATGAAACATATTTTCACACTCGAACCGGGTTGGGGATATCAATTTTTGATTTTTTTGTGAATTTTTTTATTTTTTTTTTTATAATTTTTAAAGACACAAATGCTTTTAATTTTATTTATAAAATTAGTTAATAATTAATTAATTACCTAATTCAATAATTAATTATAAGTTAAATATAAGTTTATTAGTTTAATTAAGTTATTTAAATACAATATATATATCTTATATATATATATATTATATATATATATAATATATATTATTAATTTATTAATACATATATATATACTACTTTATTATTATGTATAATATATTTAAATATTTAAATTATTATATTATATTATATATTATTATACTTATACTTATTATATATTTATATAATAATCTATATATATCATATATATATCTATAAATAATATATATATATAATATCTATATAATATTATATAAATATATTTAATTTACTTTACTATTTCTCTCATAACAAGTTCTTTAGAGATATGATAAAAATAAAAAACTTTGATTTTGTTTATTCTTTATTAAAAAAATGATTGAATAAGCATTGATGAATTTACTTATTATGTAGGTGAAATATACTTAATACTTATCATTAATTAGCTAGGATTAATTATTAATCTAGAAAACAAAGTGGCCTAAAATAATAGTAAAAAAATAAAAATCAATGATTTTTTTTAATAAAAAAAAAATACGTAAAAAATCAGTTTGATTAAATATTTGATCTTTTTTGTTGCCAGATCCTCCTCTAGAATCTAGACCTGGGGAAAAATAAAATATGTAAACAAGGTAATTATTTATTTATTATTATTTATTATTTATTATTATTATTATTATTATATTATATTAATTTGTACTATTATTATATCATTATTATTATTATTATTGATTATTAAATTATTATATTCATTACTTAAAAGTATCATCTCAGTTAATTTCATTTATAGAATTAAAAATTATTAGTAATTTGAAACTGATACAGAACAACAAAATTAGAACTAAACTGTTAATTAAGCAAAAATACATTTTTAAAATTTTTAAAACAAGTTTATCATTCTTATTAAAAATGAACTAAAGTAATTTTAAAATGTTGTGGTGTAGGAAATAAGTTGCTCTCTCCATGTTGTGGAGTTAAAACGTCATCTTTTATCCTCAAACACGAAAAATGCTTTCTGAAAAAAGCTTTTTAAACTTTGAAGACCATTTACTTTTATATAGCTTGCGCTTTCCAGAGCCCGACTGCAGCCGGGCGGGCACACAGACGCACATGCATCGGTTTCCGGCCCGTTGCGCACTCTACGTAACGTAAACGGTCAGGGTCGGCGCCGTTGTTAATTCTCGATTTCGCGGAATTAATAAAGGGCTGGCTGCGCGGACGAATACTTTGTTTACAAACAAATTTTTTTACAAAACATGTGTCGGAAAATGGCTTGCAAAATTTTTTAATTAATTTCAGTTTTAAATTTTATTTAAGGATACTAATATATCGTGTAAAACATCAATGAGAAATCTTTTTACCTATAACCATGGGGTAGGCAGGATTTCATCTTTAAAGGGGGTGGCAAAAGGTCTTGTGGATTAACTATATATATATATATATTATATATATAATATTATTTACTATACTCATATATATTATATATATAACTACTAATTATATATATATATAATATATACTATATATATATATATTACCTAATATTATAAATATATATTATATATATTAATTATATATAATAATTATACTATTATTATATATATTATATAATATATATAAATATATTTATATATATAATATATATATATATATATATATATATATAATAATATTTATATACCTTTTGTAATTAATAATTACTACTCATGTATTCTAATCGATTGATGTATCTTTTTTTCAGTTTTTCCACTATAAACCCTTAAAAACGTCGGACTGGCAAAAAATTAAGGTTCATTTTTTTATTTCGCCCAGATTTAGGGGGGGGGACAAGTGCCCCCCAACTGTTTATGCCCATGATAAGAGTATTGTTTCCAATTGCCAGCTGATCCGGATGGGTGCGCTCTGGTGCGTTTTCCAGGTACTCAAATTTCTGTTCTCTGATTGGTTAAGTATTTTTTTTTTTCAATTCGAAACGTCTCCGAGTCGATTTTGCACACGGGCTTGGCACTGGAGCTGTCCTAACGCAGCTATGTTATATTCCTTTTTTACTTAATAAATTTATTGATCCGCTTTTCCAAATTTTCGGCTTCAGAACTAAAGAGCTCACAGTATGGATATGACATAGATCCAAGTACTTCTAGAGGAGACTCCACTTGTTAAATAGAACAAGTTTAAAAGTACCCACAAGAAAATATATGCGTTCCCAGAACCGAAGTGCAACCGGTGTGCAAATCGACTCGGAAACGCTTCGAATGACAAAAAAATTACATTAACCAATCCGAGAGGCAGAAAATGTATTTAGTACCTGGAAACGGCCGAGGCCGCCCGTCGGATCAGCAATTGTAAACAACACTCACTTATTTGTATCTTTTATGAAATGGATCACAATATACTTTAGTATCCTTGATTATAAGTTCAACTGAATCTTTAAATAAATTCTCTGGGAAAGCCATTTCCGACACATGTTTTGTAAAAAGATTTGTTTGTAACAAAGTATTTCTTCTGCGCAGCCGCCCATTTATTAATTGCTCGAATCGAGGATTACACACGGCGCCTTGACTGTGACTTTACGTGACGTAGAAGTGCGCAACGGGCTTCCTGGGAAACATGGCATGTGCGCCTGTGTGGCCTCCGGGCTGGCGGTCGGGGCTTCTGGATCCAGGCTTATGTAAGGTGCAGCTGAAGTCACGAAAAGTTCCGGTTCCGGCGAACTTCCGGGGTCGGATTTTCCAAAGGTTCCGGAGAAAGTTCGGTTCGGGCGGACCAATAATTCTGGTTCCGGTACAAGTGCCTAAAATATATATATATCATACTACAATATATATATATATATATATATATATATACTATAATATATGATAATATCTATATATTATATATTTATATTAATTATCTTATTATATATATATATATATTATATATATATATATATATATACCTCCTCGCTTATATACATTAATATCTATATATATATGATCTACTAATACTCACTATTAGGGCTGGCGGCTCTAAGTATAATACTTTAAATTGTAACGGTTTGTTTCTTGTGCAGTTAAAAACAGTTTTCTGTTACAACTAATAAATTTCACATGAAACCATAATATTGGCATGCTTTATCAAACTTTGAAGTTCATGCCAATGACGTATAAAGGACTCCACTCCAATTGAGCGTCTCTTTTCAACCCTAAAGCGGTTGATTTTAAGATTGTATCTGGAGCGTGCCTAGAGAATCTAAACAGAAAAGTTTGCTCATGACAAAAGTAGACAGGTTTTATATATTAATTGCAAAAGATTATATACCATAAACATTGATTTCCATTCATGAAATTAAATTTATATATAATCTAAATGTACCATTATTATTGATTATTATATGAACTGTGAAATGTTAAAGGGCCAACTGATATTCTCATGCTATTGTTAAATGACGATGAATGTGTTTTGGCTGAAGATATGTTTAGATGAACCTTATACTATAGTTAGTAGTAATTATATATATATATATATATATACTATATATATATAAGATAATATATATATATCATATATATATATAGATATATATATATTATATATAGTATATTAGTAATATATATTATATTCTATATATATTATATATATATTATTATACGAATGTGGATATATATATATTATAATACTATATATTAATATTATATATTCAAATGCATAATTGAAAGGATAGAATTTATTAGAGAAGTTTATACAGTAAGTATATATATATATATATATATATATATATATATATATATACTACTATATATATTATATATATATATATAGGATATAATAATATATAATAGTTATATATAGTATATATATTATATATATATATATTATATATTCAACTAATATATATATATATATCATATTATCATAATATATATATATATATAGTGAGTATTATATATACTATAATGTATAATATATTTATACTTATATATATAGTATATATATCATTATATTATGAATATATATTATAGTATACTATAATTAATAATTATAAATAATATATAAAAATATATATATATATATATATTATATATAGTATATATATATATATATGATATATATATTATAATAAATAGTAGTATATATATATATATATAAGAATATATATAATATAATTATATATATAATATATATATAGTATATATAATATATTATTAGTATAGTATAGTATATATATATACTTTATTGATATAGTTAATATAGTTATATATTATATATAAAAGATGGCAAAAGTCCCCCACTCGTGTTCTTTTGTTGTCGTATCCTGGGAACAAGAGATCCCTCTGTTTGATGGAACTTCTGGCGCTAAAAAAGGCGCAAGACAGGGCCTAGGCGAAAGCCCGCTTGATGATAGAAAATTAATAAAATCTACTGAAACCTTAATGGTCAGCCTCAGGAGACTTATCCAGAAGAAAAGCATCAGGAAGGCCGAACTAGCCAGAACGGAATAGATCGCGAAAGGTTTTTACTTAAATTTTGATAAGTGTTGCTACCGATAAAATGTAGCGAATGCGTTATGGAGGCAGATAAGGAGAAGGAAGGAGAGGGAGAGATGGTGGATGTATATGAAGGAAAATTGAATAAGAGAGATTGCGATGGGAATGGCATGAGGAAATATGAGATAAAATAAGTGATGACTTGAGGAATAGTGACATTTCAGAGACGAAACATACTGATGTATACTAAAATAATTTGGTAACGGGCAGGCGGAGCCAGCTCTCTCGCGCGCCGGCCCGCGGGCAAACGCTATTGCGTAAGCTGTGGGCAAGACAAGTACCGCCCTATCCGGCCCTGGTGACTCTAGCACACTATCTCTCCTTGCATTCAACATTATATACAGCACTTCAATACCTAATTCCATCCATTCGCACATACTTAACTATCAACTTCATTATTCATTAATTATTTACAATGAAAAACCTGCCCCCGCACTGTTAAAAGAGGTGGGAGTATAGTCGTTTTACGCACGTTTAGGGCAACGCGGGTCATAATTTGCAGGAAGAAAAATAAGAACAACGGCTTTTATCACGAGGCTTCACTCTACAACGTACACCATTGCGGAGTTGGAAAGGGAAAGATGCACGGGAGAGGACTTCACAAATTTTACTGGATACTGAGGATTTTTCAATCTGAAGGAAGTCTTAAGGATGAAAAATGTAAAAAGCTGGTAGGACAGGAAAATGTTTTCAAAATTGAACTTTTCTTGAATAAAGGGAATGATCTGATTTGGGACTATGGGAACTCATTTTCAGCCACAGACCAAAATTAAAATTGCCCGTAAAAAATGAAAACAAACAATACTGAGTGAGGATAATCTTACCAACGCGAAATCAAATATAGATAATAAAAAACCATCTTTGAATAGAGGAATAGCACAAGTTGTGAAGGTTGTATCAAGAGTTACCTTGAATTCGAACAATAAATTGGTAGTAGCTAATTTGAGGGTGGAAGCCGATAAAATACAAAATAAAAAAAAAATGTGCTTTCATGGAGTCTTTAAAAAAATAAGGTAGGAAAGACTATTCGTGGATAGGTTAAATGAGAATTTTGAAGGAATAGAAGACAAGGAAGTAAATGTAGATATATAGAACGTAATATAAAGTGTAGCGATATAAATCTTAGGAAGAAAACGAATGAGTGGTGTAGAGAAAAGGTTGACATGGTGGTGGAATGGGGAGGTGAAAATGTTGTAAGAGAAAAATACTTCCAAATGTAGAAGTTTTTAAAGAGAAGAACGAAGGAAGCAAGAGTGAGAATGCTCTTCTCACCAATGTGAAAAAAAATGTAGGGCAGAATAAAGAAGAACGCATCTGGAAGAGTGACCCAGGAAGTAAAAGTGGATATGGCTGAAAATAATAAGAAGTAGGACAGAGTAAAGAAGAACGTAGCTGAAAGAGTGACGTGGGAAGTAGAAAAGTATGTGGTTGGAAATAAAAACACACAGCTGGAAGAGTGTAGAAGTAGAAGAGGTAGAGGAGAAGTAGAAGAGGGTGTGTCTGGAAATATGGAAAAGTAGAGCAGATTAAAGAAAAAACCCAGTTGGGAGAGTGTTCCTGGAAGTAGAAGAGGATGTGACTAAAAATAAGAAAAAATGTAGTCGGAAGAGTAGCCCCAGGAAGTAGAAGATGTGGCTGGAAATAAAAAAAAAATCCCAGCTGGAAGAATGGCTCGAGAAGCAGAAGAGAATGTGGCTGGAAACAATAAAAAAAGCAGCTGGAAGAGTGGCCCAGGAAGAAGAGGTTGTGGCTGGATATAAGAAGAAAACACAGCTGAAAGAGTGGTCAGGGAAGTGAAAGAGAATGTGGTTGTAAATAAAAATAAAGTTGAGCAGAGAAAAGAAGAGCGTAGCTGGATGAGTGGCCAAGGAAGTAGAAGAGGATGCAGCTGAAAATAAAAAAAAACAGCTGGAAGAGTGGCCTAGGAAGCAGAAGAGGATGTGGCTGAAAATACAAAAAACCAGCTGGAAGAGTGGCCTAGGAAGTAGAAGAGGGTGTGGCTAGAAATAAGAGAAAGATATATAAATTAACAAAACACATAGAGGATTTAGGAAGAAGTTAAATAACATCAAAGATAAAAATGGAGATACTTGTGAAACCGGAAGACAAAAATAAAAGGTTATTTTATTAGTTATTAAGTTATTTTAAAGCACCTTCAATGTATATATTGAGTTTCACAAAGGAGTGCTCGAGGAGGGGGATGAAATAGTGGAGAAGGGAGAGGCGGAAGATTATAACAAGATGAAAATATAAGGGGACATTAAGGAAAATAAAAAGCCAGTAAAACTCGAGGTGAGGACGGAATATCAATGAAACTGATCAGGGCTGAGGTGAGAAACTTTAGATGTAGTTTCCAAATATCTAAAACATGTGATGGAGTGAATGAAAAGTGTCTGAATGATGGAGTTGGACAGTGATGGGGTAAACGAAAAGTGTCTGAATGGTGGGGCTGGACAATTATAAAATCGATTTATAAAGGAAAACGAGGAAGAAGAATTTCTAAAATATGTGAGGGTGTGAATGAAAAGTGTCTGTATGATGGGGTTGGACAGTGATGGAGTAAATGAAAAGTATCTGAATAATGGATTTGGACAATTATAAAATCGAAATATCAGAAAAACCCCAGGTCAACAGAAATTTTTTTTTTCAAATGCAGGCCTGTGTTATCTAACCAATAGTAGGGAAGAATCATAGAAAAAATATTGACAGTTGTAATAGAATCACAGTTAGTTGAGGATCAGAAGTACGACTGATTTAAGAAGACTTAAAGAGGACTAAAAGAAGATTTAAAGAAGATTTAAAGAAGACTTAAAGAATACTTAAGAAGACTTAAAGAAGCGCTAAAGAAGATTAAAGAAGACTTAAAAAGACTTAAAGATGACTAAAGACTTAAAGAAGACTTAAAGACTTGAAGAAGACGCAAGAAGACTTGAAGAGGACTAAAAGACTTAAAGAAGACTTAAAGACTTAAAGAAGACTTAAGAAGACTTAAAGAGGACTAAAAGACTTAAAGAAGACTTAAACACTTAAATGAGACTTAACAAGACTTAAAAATTACTAGAAGACTTAAAGAAGACTTAAAGAGGACTTAAAAACTTAAAGAAGAATAAAAGGACTTAAATAATTTAAGAAGACTTAAATACTTAAAGAACATTAAATAAGACTTAAAACTTGCGTTAAGAATAGCTGTAGAAAAAATATTTTTATTTTAATTAAAATTTGCACCTCACAGACATTGCTTTATACTGCGAGGGGAACTACTCTAAGTAATTACTACCTAAGAACCGGACGAGGGATCGAACCCTAACCCTTTGCCTCACGACTTACTTTACTCTCCGCTCTTGCCGTACCCACTACTTTTAGGTGGACTTGAAAAATGCGTTATGTAAAACGTTTATTGTCCTTTAATAGATTTCAGACGGAACGTCTTTTTCCTGGAATCCGCTGAACTACAGAAAGATTAATGGAGAGAGCTCTGATGAGGAGATATATGAGAGAGCTAATTCGATAATGGGAGAAGGCGCTTAACTATGAATTATTGGAATGTAGTTGAAAGTTAAGGAGAGTTTCTTAAGAGGTATGCTATGAAATGGTTGTGAATGGGGGAAATTGTAGGGAATTAGACTATTGAAAACAGAGAGTAATTTGCGAAACTGAAGGTTGAAGTAAGGGGTAGTGTCGCCAGTTGTCGTACCCAATATTAATTTATTGTGGTTTTTAGATGCTCTGTTTCTTTGTTTAGGTAGGTTTTGGGATATTGAACAATTTGATTGGAAAACATCTGTTTAGTATATTGATTTGATTGTGCTTTTGGCCAAACAAGCCTATTTTACTCGCCCAGGAAAAACCAGTAGGGAAGGTTGGAATGCTCTACCTCTCAAATGCATTGTAGGAGGCAGGATCGAAGATTAGCGTGGATAAGGCAAATATTCTGATTACGAGTTGAAAAGAGAAGGAAAGACAGAATATGGAGCATGAGAAGGAAATTAAAAATTATGAAAACATTTTGAATTGTATCATTTTGTTGGAGGGAATTTTCATGTTTCTGGGAGGAGGAGGATAGCTTGCCCCAGGAGATTAGTAGTAGGAGTGCAAACACCAATAAACAAGGCAGTGGGTGTTTTGTATCATATTGTTTGAGGGTCAAGGGCCAAAATGGAGTTGGACAGTACACGAAAGTTAAGAAAAAACAACAAATGTATAAATGATATCTATTTTGCTTTGAATGAGCTTTGCAAAAACATAGGGGAGTTTTC
>JABUQX010124963.1:0-23308 GCA_015478945.1 Trachelipus rathkii
TAAATCACTTTTGGGCCAAGGGAATATTTTCAATAATAATCAAAAAGACAGGCTAAAAGTGATCCCTAATACCTAAAAAGGGAAGACCTTGCCTACAAAAAAAATTACAGGACCAATAGCCATCACAAACACGATTATAAATACTTATTGGGAGAAATAGTTCTTCAATCAATTAACCATATTTTTACACAAACAACATTCTCTATGAATTCACAATTTGGATTTAGAAAAGGACGCTCAAGCTGCTCTGACTCCTAGTCTTGCTTACAAAAAATTTTATCAGAAATATTAAGGAAAATAAAGACTCTCCCTGTTATTATTATTAAGATTTCACAAAAGCTTTTGACATGATTGATCATGACCTACTACTAAGTAAAATGAACAAAATGGGCTTTGAGGGGACAAACGTACAATGGTTTAAAAGCTACTTAACGAGAGATCTCAATACCTAAAACTAAATGAAACTAATTAGCCACACAAACATCAACCGGCGTACCCCAGTGCTCAATTCTTGGACCGTTTAACTATATACCAATGATCTGTTCAACTCTCATGACACCTTTTCAGTCTCATTTCTGACGTACTCCATAATTAATAAATGACAGAGATCGAGTCTCTAGCTCGAAAGCAGTAGATCACTTAACAAAAAATGAATGGAATAATCTAATAAGCTATTCTGAATTTAAATAAAAATACATTATTCTTAGCAACAAACCAATTAACGATTTAAAATTAAATTTACAATGTAGAACTGAATAGGCGCAAATGTAATACTGGAATCTATCCGATGAAAGCTGACATTAAAGAACTATTAACAACTCTAGTAGCAGACTGTCGAGATACTATATACTCATATAAATTAAAAGAATATGTAACCAAATACGTAATAGGAAAATAAACTATGCACTAATACACCCCCACTTACTTTACTGTCTCTCTTCCTATATACGGTACCACAATAACTCAGTAATACAACCTGTAATTGACTCCAGAAGCGATTTATTCGCCTAATTAGGAATACAAGAGACTTTTACAGCACACCACAACATTATTCAAAACATAAAGATATTTGCAGTTCAAATAAGATTGTTAAATATTCACGTCCTGAAAGAGAATAAAATTATCCATAAAATGCTATGCTCTTCTTGCTAGCAAATTTTTATTCAAACCAAGCAAGCGCGAAGAAAATAATAAAATTCTAAGAAATAAACTTTAATAAATCCTCTCCTTCTGTAATGACTAAAAAGGCCTCACTCAAACGTCATCTACAAACAGCTAAGCTTTTAAACTCGATGCACATAACATCAAACCGAAAACTATCCCAAATCTTCTTGCTAAAAAATAAAAATTATTATGTAAATAAATATTTAATATAATAACTAAACTAGATTTAACACCTAATCTAAGGTACTACATCATTAATTATTCTTATTATTATTATTATATTATTATATTATTATTATATTATTTCTATTATTATTATATTAATTAATTACTTGTGTATTTTAACGTTGTGATTGTAATTATAATTGTATGTATGTATGCATGTATGTGTATTTATGTGCTTATTGTTATAATATAATATAATATATATATATCTATAATATATATATTATATATATATAATAATAAAAATATATATAATATATAATTATAAAAATATATAATAATATTATATAATATATATATATAATATAATATATGATATTATATATATTATAATATAATATATTGAAATAAAGACCAAACTGATACAAGCGTACATACTCACGTTTAATCTTGTAGATTGAATTTCCTCCGATAGATCTCTGATGCTGCAGAAGAGATAAGCATAGATATTGCGAGCCAAAAAAAAAAAAAGCAATAATAAAAAAATATAATTATTATGCTATTCAAAAAAAAAATATTTACTAATATATCATTTAATATTATATAATATATAGTATATATATAATTTAATATTATAAATATTATGAATAATATAATATATATATATATATTATAATATTATATATATAATATAATATAAATTATATATAAATTTCAAAATAAGAAATATTACATCATAAGTTTACTCTGGACCACGTCGCAGCGTACCTTCGAAACCTTAATGTAAACCTGATTTTCCCACTGACATAAAGACCCTGAGTATTATGAAACATGTAAATAATGAGGAAATGATAATATCTTCCTTTATAGACAAAAAGATATCTATACTACTTTACTGCTTTTTGTGTGACTCTATCCTTATCCTTTCGAGGTTCCTTCCTTAATATCCAATGTTATAATAATCTCTGAGCCAGAGTGAACGTCCTAACTTATTTTACTGGGTTAATTTATTAAATTGTTTTATTTAACCTTTCCTTATAATTAGTAGATTGTTATAATTAATTTTATTCCTCATTATTCAGTCGTATCTACTGAACACAAAAAATAATGAAAACAAACATTAATATATAAAAACTACAATTAAAATAATAATCAAACTTCTTGAGATAGAAATCAACGCTTGAGTAGAATCCTTGAAGTAAACCATCCTCAACCTGAAATAAGAAAAGAAAAGAAACATACAAAAAACAATCATTCATATATATTATATATTAATAAATATATACTATATAATATAATATATTATATATATATATATTATATATATAAATTATATCATATTATTATTATATTATATGTTAAAGTGGTATATATATCAGAGGTGGGCACCGCACTTTTTTTTTAGTCCGCTATTCGCCAATTCGTCTAAATTTGTTGATACATTTCCGCATCCGCAATTTCGCACTTTTTCCTCCTTCCCAGTTCCGCCTGAGCGCAATTCACAATTTCGCAATTTTTTTTCTTTCCTCAGTCCGCTTCGAAATTCCGCAATTCCGCAATATTTTTCCTGCTTCGCCTGTCAGCTATTGCAATCGCTAATCTAATCGTTTTAAAATATATTTCTTTTCACTAATGAAGTCTCAACAGTCCGCTAACTGAAGTGAAATGAAAATTCTACATAATTTTCGAATAAAATATTCTTTAAATTTATATATTTATTTTAATTTTTATAATTTTTATATTTTATTTTATATATATGCAATTTATATATTTTTCATCTTATGCATAATATATATTATATAATATATATAAGTATATATATTATATAATATAATATATTATATATATATTATATAATAAATAATATATATAATATTATAAAAATAATATATCATATATATATATATTATATAATATTATATATATATATATATATATATATATATACTATCATTTCTCTAAGTATTATATTAGGGTTTTCTAGTAATATATAATATTAATATATATTATATTATATATTATATATAAATATAATATAATATATATTATATATATATTATAATATATATATATATATATATAATTAATAATATATATATAAATAAACGGTATATAGGCTTCTTTCCAAAAGACTGGGTAAGGTGCTCACCATGCAACAACAGAAAAGAGTAGAAGAACATGACACAAGTCGAAAAAAAGCAAACTCTTACGTCTCCTTTCTAACTATCTAGTAGAACTAGTCCAGTCAGATAAATTCCACCACCTACATTCATGGGACCGCGAAGACCATCACTACTGCATCTCGTCACTCGTCAGTGTGGATTCCATCCCTTTGGCCGAGGTGGCCACAACCATACCCCCTTTACAAAACCCCGCCATTCACACCTATTAAGCACCTTTCTTCTCGCCAATGCCAAACTCACATTTCTCTCCTCCAGGCATTCTTACTGACTCAATCCACTTTTTGCTTCGCTCCACGGTCTAATTCCAACACTACGACACTATACATCCATTAACCAACCGACTATCATCCATCCTTGCACATGACCAACACACAACTCTTAATGCGTTCATCCCTCATTTATCATTCTTTCACACCTAGCCGCCCCTAAGATGTCCATCGACACATTGATTTAAGATCTATCCTTTATTCGCAGAACATAGTCCCATACTATCATTAACACTGGTAAACGAACATATCCCCATGTAAGACGTAGCTCACTGCAAGTAACTTAGTCCCTTTACCATCATAAAGATTTAAACTGCACCAGCTACCTGGCATTTCACAACTTTCATACTTCATTCTCTGCATTTACCGTTCCCCTTAGTCATCCAACCACATATCCAACATTTAAACTCAACAATTGTTACAGCTTTCTTCACCTAACATACTCCACCCAGGACTGTCTTCACTCACAATATCTTCCCTACCTTATTCGTACGTTTACTTTCAACCCGCTCTTTTTAAACACCCTATACAAATCTCTCTACAATCTCTCTAAACCTCGTCAACTCGCTCACACAAACCAAAGCAGCCATATAATAGGAGAGTACTTTACTCTCTTCCATTCTCCATCTTCTAACACCATTCTGCCACTCCCATCTTTAATTCTTTCATAACGCCATCCATATAGAATAATCAAGGAGACATAACATCATCCCTGCCTCACCTCCGCTATTATTATATTAAACCAATCCTTTTCGACACCATTTATTCTGTACACCCGCTTCAACTATCATCATACATAGCTTTGATTCCATTCAGAAGCCTACTACTACCAACACCACAATAATATCACTAAACTGCGCAGAGATACCCCTATTATCCTATCATAACGCCTAGCAATCCATAAAATCTAAAATTTGTGCTTCTTCTCCCCCATGTCTATATTTTGTTTCATACAAAATTTGATTGACAATCAGTTTACACTTCCTAAACGCACCTTGTTCTTCACCAATCAGTCCTTCAAGTCACTCGATAACACTCTGCCGACAAACACCAGCAATTATATTCCCTAACATACACTCGACAAACCTAATTGCCTATAATTACACAGTACACTATCCCCTTACCCTTATATAAGGGTACTATAATGCTCTCCTCCAAATCTTCCGGGACTATACCCTCCATAAACGCTTTGGTTACACACTTCAATCCAAAATACATCCTCACCTCCGTTCTTTGTCATTACCAGCAATTGCAATTCTATAACAATTTCCCCATTCTAGTACTTTGCTTCACTCACCATACACTCCTTACAATTACTGATCCCCACAAAATATCTATTGCATTTCTGCACACAAACCACACTATTCAACTTATCACCATTTCATTACAACCAATGATGAAACACATCTTCGGAAGTGTTCCTTCCCATCCTCTCACATCATTTCATCATACGAAAGCAACTATTCATTATTCAAACGATTCCCTTATCTCATCTTAACTTAGCGCTTTTCCAAAAGGTTCTATTTCATTGAAGTCCCATTTCTCTCCTCAAGCTCATTGCTCTTCAGATTAATCTTATTCCGTTTTTTGCATTCTGGTAACAGTTCTACCATTATTTCACCTCCTCGTTCGCTCACAAATATTCGCCGTGGATATCACAATGATGTAAGCATTCCAGTGAGTTACAAAGCACTGGACATTCATCGGCTTGCAGAGCAATTATTCGAAATTCATCCATCATTCTCATGGGTAAGATCTGTTGCTTGAACATTTCGGTTGAAAACCAGGCTTCCTTGCCCATGTACTTGAGATGTAACGAAGCCACGGTGTTTCAGTGATCATTCTCGCATTTAGGTGAGGAAAAGAAACGAAATCAAGACCATATAAAGCACACAAATCCATCTGGCATTGTGAAGAACGTAATTTTCTTCGAATTATTTACGGGGTCGCAAAGTTCTTTTAAGGGAAATGAATGCTCTACGAAACTCATACATGAAAGTCTAAAATCATTTGCCAACACTGAATTTTGAATAGTTATATTTCACTTCTGGTTGTAGGAACTGCTTGCAAGACTCAATTGTTTTATCCTCGTCCACGAATTCATTGTCGAGGTTGTTGGTAGGAAGAACATTAATTCAAGAAGTCAGTCTAACAACAATGCTTTAAGATCTAGTTCAAGAATATGCAGCCTGAGCCAAGTGTACTTGGCTGATCAATATCCTAATCTTGACAATCCATTCACCGTTCATATTTTCTGTTTGGGCTCAACATACGATATTTGAATGTCTCTTCTAGCATCAAATTCATTCAGAAACTTTGTGTGCATTAAAATACCTGTGAATGTCATCTTTCACTTTTACTACTACCTAATTTCATTCTCTAAGATTACCCACTTGATACTCGTGGTTGCAATTTGCTTACCGTCGAAATGAAGGCAGAAATTTCTCTTCTTCTTGCAAAATAGATTTTATTTTCACCCTTCGCATCTTGTCCTCTTATAATAGCTCGCCAACACCTGACCTGTGATGGTGTAGCACACTGGATTCATTCTTCGGGGCTTGACTTCGAAGCAGCAGCGTTTAATTACTGAAAGCGATTTTTCTCACTCAACTTAATTGCAATTTGATGTTGAAAAACTCAAGGTTTTTTTTTTTTTCTTTTTTTGCCAGTGATTTTTCATCTTCTCGACCGATTAAAAAGAATTCATGACAACTGCAGTTGATATCGTCGTCTAATTGCCAAAGAAAAAACTTCAGTTTGTAACAGAAGTCTGCAGAGAGAAAGTGGAAGGAAGCTGAGAACTTGTCTTGTTACATATCCAATTTACAATGTGATTAACCGTAACTTATATATTCTGGAACAGCATTTCGGTTGTTTCGTTAGTCAATATTTTATCGTTGAAATGTATTTTCCTCCTTCTCGTTTCTTTCAAGAGGCATTTGTATATATTTGAAAACAATGCTAGTGAGTTTCCCTGATTTTTATATACCATTCTTCTTCTTAGGAGCATTTGGAACAGTTTATTAGGTTTATATGCGATTAGCAGAAACTCAAGAGAAAGCCTTTGATTCTCTTTCAAAAGGATTTTGTCTTTTGCAACCAGGGCTGCGGAGAATAAGTAATTTTTTTGTCGACCCTAACCGCGTCTCCGGCTATATTATAGGTTCTTTTTTACTTGCTAAGGTTACAGCACATACATACAGATCTCGTGACACACACCGATACTGAAACTGGTTGGTGCGGGAAGTTTTTTTATAGAGCCACCTGCAATATAATGTTTAGTATCAGGTCACAAAATTCATATTTGCGACACACAGGATGATACAGAATTTCTTGCAAAAAATTTTTTTTAGTCATAACCCTAATATATAGTGTTATGTTATATATATAATATGATATATATTATATATATATATATATTATATATATATATATTAGTATATATATATATATATAAATATATATAATATATATAATAATATATAATAATAATATCTATAACAAAATCTATCTTCTTTAATTGAGAAAAGGTTTCTTCTTCATCTGTGTATTTCTATATATATATATAATATATATATATATATATAATATAATTATTATTTAATAGTATATAATAATACATATAAAAAAGTCAAATAACATAAATTATTCCTTTGCCATCATGTTTGATTTTCATCATGGGGGAAAGTTAGGGATAAAAAAAAAATATTGTAAGTCTGTAAGGAATTGGGTGGAATGCGAAATGGCGGATTAAATGGGAAGAATTGGCATTCCGCCGCAATTCCGCAACTTTTCAAATTATCAATCGCAATCCGGCATTGGGGGGTATCCGCTATGGCGGATAATTGGGAACGGCCACTCTGATATATATATATATAATATCATAAATAATTATAATGAAAATAAATAATGTATATATATAAATATATATATATATAATTAATAATATATATAATTATAATATATATAAAGTGCCGGATTTAGTTTAGAGCTACAGATAATGGCCCCTTATATAATATATATATATAAATATAATATAAATATCTAATTAATATTATTATAATTATGCTAATAATTATAATATAATAAATATAATATAATATATATAATATATATTAATACATAATAATCGAATATAAATATGTAGAATATAATATTTTTATATTATATATATATGGAGAGAGAGAGAAGAAACTCGCAAAATATATTAAAATTTCTTTCCTGCCTTTACAAACAAGTAGATGTGTACAAATGAAAATCTGTGTATGCAGTTTCTATGCACATGAGCAGAAAATTATTGGAGATGATTCTAATTCATTTTATCCCGATTGAGAAAAGATTTTCTCAGCAATGAATCATATACAGAACTTCCAGAATTGTCAATTAGGGAATGCGATTGGACATATCATTATATATTTACAGACCTTGTCAGTTATGTTTTTGACAGAACATATATAAGGAGTCCAGCATATATGTCCACATGGTCAGGATTTTATAATGTATTAATCTCTCAAAAATTCTTCTTCTGTAAGCATCAATTTTAAAAAGAAATCTTTGGGGCATATGGATAGATCTCTTGTGAATGTGATCAATGCCTATCACCAGGAAATTTTGATTATGACGTTGGAAATCTCAAGACATTTCGAAAGCTTTTAGATTCTTTTTTCTATATGATCAACACAGGCTGGCTTTTGTTGTTTTCAAATTAATCAAATAGGCTGGGGAACTTACAAATCCGAAAGTAGCATATAATCAACACTAGGTATCTCACAAATACTCCCACAAATATAACATAAAAGCTATCTCCTTTATCAAAATTTTGCTTGAGTCTTGTTACCTCCTGGAAATATACAACTGAACATCAGAAAAATTTTTGTCGCAAACTGTCAAGTATTGCATTTTGTGGCCCTGAATGTAGTTCCATCTAAGTCTTGACAAGAACTGGAATGTTGAATCTCTTGAAGAATGAAACAGCGCGATCTCAAGTGTAGAAATAAAAACACCTTCTGAACAATTCAAGTGCTATCGATCTAAGCAGCATTAATGCTGCTCACTAACAGAGATTAACGAATGACCTGCACATGGATATATATATTATTATATATATTTATTTATAATATAATATAAATAATAATTTATATTATTATAAGGATATGGATATAAGTATATAGTTAACAATGTAAACACGTAGTAAGACAAAATAAGATATCACATGGATTATCTATCATATAATGGCATAATTTAATAACATTTCTTTAAGCCTAACTCTTTTTTACGCAGCCCTTGAGAACACGATGATCGAGTAGTCTGACAATTACTAAAGTTATTACATTCATTGTAAGGTAATATGCGCCACTTTAGCCTACTCTCTCATATGGTACTCGACTTAGTAATGGTTAGAAAACGTTCATAGAAGCCATTATCCTGTGAAACAAATATACTAAATAATGAGTGATCTACATGGGAAAGTCTTGAGTGGAATCTACAGATAAACTGAAGTATCCTGCTGTTTAAATCATCCAAAATTGATTTTCTCCCTTGAATAGCCATCTTTAACAGAAATTGATCACATTGTATTAGATTCAGATACAATATTCATTTTTAAAGTCTTTTATATCTGCAAAATCTCTATCCCAAATCTGTCATTTTAAATGGCCCATTGAAAAAAGTTATAGGTATAGTGAATTATATCAGAGCAAATGCAACGAGGCATCAACACTTTCGAAACATGCTCATGATGGATGATAATATTATTTGTGTAGATTTTCCCCATTCTTCAAAGATGCGTTGGTTATTACAAGGATCAGTATTAGCCAAATTTTATCTCTGCGAAAGAAAATAATTATTTTTATGGTTTTGGAGAATTTAAAAAGAGTTTGCACCAAAACAGTATACACGACATTGGTGATAAACATTCTCATTATCACCGTTTCTGGGATAGAGAAACGCTTTGAAAATTCTTTCTTGTTGATAACATCTCTCTTGACTTTCAAATGCACATCTGAGTTTGAATGCTGAGGCCTTTTTCACCCAGTATACGTTCATATTCCTTAAATCACCATAGAGCCAACTCGGTTTGTTTTGAGGTGGATCTTCTCTGTTCGTACTACTAGTACTCTCTTGTTGGTCAATTTGAATTCTTCTTGATTCAATTCATTGGATCAGATTCTATAGAACTAAATTCCAGCTGTATAGAAAATGACGATATCATTTCAATAGGACCGTGTGTACTGAGTTGGTTCAACAAGAATCAGCGACCAATGTTATTTTAAAGACTTAATTGCAATTTGCTTAAGCTATTTTCAGCTTTGCTTCTCCTTCTTTGACTCCATTTATAAATTCTAATGACATTCAGGAGCTCTTGAAAAAAAATATATTAGATATATAAACGTCCCGTTGTTTTAGTAAAATGTCATTTTTGTTCCATCTTTAATAGCCTATAAATATACTTGTTTAATACTTGCTTATATATTAATAATCATAATTTTTAATCATATATATTAATATCATTATATACCAGTAAGTCGTATACCTATTGGGCTGCATTGTTTGATACTAAGTTTCGAGTAAGGTTGTGTGTAGTGTGTTGATGGTGTATGTGATATTGTATATGAGTGTGTAGGTTTGTAGTTGTGTGTGTGTGTATAGTGTGGGTGTATGTGTGATATATATATATTAGTGTTGAGTGTTTGTGTGTGTGTGTGTGTGTGTGTTGTGTGTGTGTGGTGTGTGTGTCA
Source organism: Trachelipus rathkii (assembly GCA_015478945.1). Taxonomy (NCBI): domain Eukaryota; kingdom Metazoa; phylum Arthropoda; class Malacostraca; order Isopoda; family Trachelipodidae; genus Trachelipus; species Trachelipus rathkii. The sequence goes on from JABUQX010124963.1 coordinate 10,516, forward strand.
AAAAATATATATATGCCACTTAAATATAGTATATAATTTAAGTGTATCATTAAGTCTATCTAAAAATAGTTTCTTACCTCTCCCATAATGCATATTAGTTTTAGATAATATGTTTATAGTACAACTGTAAGAGGGAACGGTTTTTCATTTATTATTCACTATATCAACTTTATATTTTAAATAGTTTGTACGGTCATTTGTACTAATTGCGGTGTATATTATTGCCTTAAAATAAATTGCGAGTTCACAAGCCAATTCGCAACTCCTACAAATATAATATAATACGGCGCACTCGCTAAAACTGCTAAGCCGAAAATAATTATAAGCTGAATGCGCACTCTTAAGCTCAAGGCCTGCAACAAGTAATTGGCAGTCGCAAGGTATGGCCTACAATACACTGTGTTGATTATGTGATATATTAATTATAATTTATTATAACAGTAATAACAAAAGATAACCTGCGCGCGCACTAATATGATTTATAATACCTTTTCGGTGATGAATAAGGAAATTAGAGGAAATATTTGCTTTAAAAACTTGTCATATATATTAAATAATCTATATAATATATTGGTAAGGACGAAATCAAGGGTTAATAAATATAATATTTATCAATATTGTTTGTTATGTTAATATATTATAATATATAAGAGGGGTTTCTCACCCCTACGAGAGCTTTAGCCGATTACAATATACAATCATTATAGTTACTCATGTAGCTTGTGGATGTATAATTGATAATAAGATTTAAGGTCTATATGTTGGAAGGCTGTCAATCCGACAACAACAAAACCTGAAAAGGTTTTGTCTGAAATGTTTGTCTGTGTATGTTCCTGTTCACTTCGTATTATTATTATTTATTTATAATTATATTAATATTATATATTATTTTATATATTATTATTTATTTAATTTAATTTATTTATTACAATTATTCGAAAGAATTCTCGATTTAACTCTCACGTATAAGAGGAAAACGAAATTCATGAAGTTTTGAAAATGATCCTCTATAACATATGCCATTCTGAATCCAACTCCAACTCCGTAAACTTAACATAACCTAATCAAGATTCATTAAAGTAATATATAAGTTCCGACTCTCGACTTAATATATACCGATCTTTACCACTGACTTCACCGAACTTAATATACTCGGCTCCCGAAGTCCTGCCCGATCACTACTACTGAATTACCGCCTCCAACGCCTGCTCCACCTCTTTCTCCGACTTAATTATTAATAATATATAATATACGCAGGCTTCACTGTTCGCTGTTCAAATTGTGTAATGGGTTTTATTTTATTATTATTATTATATATTTAGTTAATATATATGTATTATTATTATTTAAATTATAATTAATTTATTATGTAGTTATTTAATTAATATTATTTAATTGATTATTATGATTATTAGATTATATTTATTTTTACATTAGTTATTTTCTCATCATTGGTAATGAAAATAATATAAGAAGAAGCTAAAGAAGTAGATGGAGAAGAAGAAAGAAGTAAGTAGAATAGAATGAAGAAGTAAGATATGTAACTGTATAGATTAGTAGAAGATTGAAGAAATGTTATCCATAAGAATACAGAGGAAGCATGTATATGTAATAGTGCATCGGTAGCCGTGGAGAGTATGTAGAGTGAAAAGTTATGGAGCTCTAAGTTAATGTTCATAACACCCACTGTGGCTCTCTCAGATATCACTCGAATATATTCTCGTTAATTGGTTACTCATCATGAGGCATTTGAGTTTTCTCCTTCATCTGTATTTATTAATACCTCATATATTTACTTAATTATTATATTTATTTTATTTGGAGTGATGACAGGTACAAAAATTATGACGAAACTTCATGTATTTATTATTTTATACTATATTTTTTATTTGCCACTCATTTGATTATTATTATATTTATCTGTGCTCAATATTATTATTGCTGTAATTATTATCCATTTACTCTTGCACTTCATATTATTTTTTATTATTATATAATATTATTGATCAATTATGTATTATTTAATTATCTATTTAATTATTATTAGATTATTTCTATTCTTTATTTGTTTGTTACAAAAAAATATTCTAAATATCAATTGAATATTTAACAATTTATTTCAATTTAATTAATTATTTAATATTATTTACATATAAATATTAATATCTCTAATATTATTCAGATAACAGTCATAACACGTCAGTCTAGATAATAGTTTCTAGAAATCAGGAAGAAGGACAGATAAGAGATAGATAATCAAGCATAAGATCACAGTAGTTAGTCCAGTTTAGCTAAAGTAAGATGTATAGATAAGTAGAAGTTGACGCTGGATAACTAGAGGAGATTTAGTTAGTTAACACAGTGCTACGGGCTAACCTAAATAAATCTCTATGTAAGGTGGTATGTTCTACTGCTCATGCCGTGTCCCATTATCCTCATTGTATAGATCCGGATAGTTACATACATCCCCTCTCCTCTGTGTGTCTCCTCCGATAAGAGTAGGGACCCGCATCCCATTAAAATAATCGAAGTGTTCGTAATATAACCATTATATTCGAACTGTAGAGCGTAATATATCAGAGTTTGAGGTTTCTAAGAAATGTTTTTGTTAATTGGAATTGAAGGAGTTGGCTCCGGCACCGTAGTTGCTAAGGTAAGCACTAGCGGTGCGGTGCGGTGCTAAATTAATAAACATTCGTATTAAAAACTAAAAATGTTGGTGTCCTTTATTTATTATAAGGTTCTGATTCTAGTCCTATAGATCACGAATATAATATAAATAGATAATGGTTTATAAATTTAAAGACCGTATACGGGTGTCTAGGATCCCTACAGAGGATTCCACCCCAAAACTTGAAATATTTGACATAGAACAACGAATACTATTGATACACAGTCACTTATTTTAGTGATTGTTAAATCTTAGATTTAAGTATCCTGTGAGGTAAATATATGTACTGATAGGAGTCAATAATATGAGGAGATCTTACTGACACCCTTAGAGGTCATGTGAGACACTATGTTGTGTGCGATAGAACTTAGAATTGTAAACATACGTATACATCATTCTCACTTCTGGCAGAGACTTGTATAATCTGTCTCAGAGCTGGAGGCCGCAGTGAGTAATGAACGGATAGCCTGAGGCATCTGCTCTCACATTATGTTTCGAGGAGAGGAACAAGGGCTCCCAAAACGCTGAATATCTGAGTACAATTATGTATATATTGTATGCAACATCTGGCGCTATATGTACGCAGGTAAGCCTTAATAGAGAGAGAGTGTAATGTAACTGGGACGGACTCAAAGAGATATAAAAAAGGTGTTTTATTTGTAGCCGTACACAGTCTAAAGGGGGGTCTCAGGGACCCCAAACCTTTGAATAACATCCTTATATTCTTTAAATTTTTGTGTAGATTATTGTTCCTTATGGTATACTTATCTATAGTGTTAATTATTAATCAATTTTTTTTTATATACTTTTTTTAATAGGCCTACTCTTCATAAAATAAATATGTATAATTGTGTGGCGCCTTAAAATAGATACCGTACACGAGCATACTCGCCAATGGAGGGCGATTCACTCCGAGCACCCTAACCGCACACTGATATATATAGTATATTATAAAACTGAATATTTTCAAACACTTTCAGCAACAGTCAGCTTTGCTTTCTATCTTTACTCATATTAGGTGTTAATCTCACTCGATACATGAAATAGAAAAAAATAATTATAAATAAAAAAAAATAAAAAAAAAATTAAAAAATAAAAATTAATTAAATAATATAAAAAAAGTTTTTTAATAATTTAAATTCTTTTAAAAAGAATGACTGAAAATTTAATAAAAAAAAATTTCAATATTAAAAATAACTTAAAGAAACAAATATATAGAAAATAACATAATTTAATTGTGCTCAAAGTTTATAACATTAAAATTTTTACGTTTTTAATTATAAATCAATATAATTATAATAATACCTACTTACTAGAGCCTTCTGGAGCCTATCTGGAGCCTCTTGAGAGCTCTGGAGCCTCTTCGACCTCTCAGATCCCCATCCTCCTCAGCCTCACCTCCCTGATAGACAAAACAGTCTCATATCGGTCGCATCACCACATACTCTCCATCTATGATCCTAGATATGATTTCGAGAATACTCTTATTTTATGCTATAACATTAATCACAATATTTAACATTTATTATTTTTCGATATGCTTTAGGAATCTAATATTGTTTTTTACTCTCAAAATTTTACAATGTCTAGAATTTTCTATAATATTAATTTACTACATATAATAAAACACTTATAGGTTTTTACTTATAACCCTAAATATAAGGACCCTAGAATATAATATCTAGTAAGAGATACACAAAGGCAAACAAACTACATCTTACTCTCATTCCCAACTTCAACCTATAATCAATCATCAACCAGAAAAAAATATTATTTTCCAACCATAATTAATTTGTAACAGTTTTTTTTACATTAGACAGTAAAAATAATGTATAATAATAGTTTAAAGTTAATTTAATATCACATAAAACGCTATATATAGTACAAACTGCATTTAACCTTATAAACGGTCACCCTGAATAAAAATATGATTCAAGATATATGAAATATACAGGAATTACTAACAAAATTGTTAAAAATATATTAGAAATTTATTCATCATATTCATATTTATATATAAGCATATAATCTATTAGCAATCAATCAAAAGATTGAGGGATATAAATATTAATTAATTAATGTGTCAAATTTATTATTATTACTGACACATATAAATATTATAACCAATCTCTTCAGCCTCCTTTATTCAATCTAATTTTATCCTATACTATTCTGGCATCTTTCTTCCTACTCCTTTTCCTCTCAGGTTTTCCAGGGCACTGCCTGATAGTATAATAAATATCAGAGAGAAACTAGAAGAAAGATAAACTTTCAGAAATAAATCGAAACAGAAAGTGATAAACGGGGGGAGTTATTGAATGAAAGACATAACCAGCAAATAATCAAATCACAATAGGGAATAAAAATTACACATATATCTTTATCAAACATTAGAAAACGACCGCAAAGAACATTAAGCATACTAGAAATGAAATACAATCACACTTAACAAGAGAATTTCAAAATATATAATTTATTGAATACAGTAATATGCTAACGTAACAACATTGTTTTTCTCACAACATGCACACTACAGATCAATATCATTAGTCATTTATCTCTTAAGTCTGAAATACATCAACGAATTAATTAAATACTAACGGTAGCATTTTGCACAACATACACCACTCATTCTTATAATCTCTCGGGCACATATAAATGATGATTCTATCAGTTTATGTTAGCTACTCTTCTATTTATTATATTATAGTTGTTATAATAATCTAATCATTTTTTGAGTTCGTAAAATCTCGTTAACCTACTTACACAATTTCCCCAAAATCATTTTCTTAACATATTCACTGATTGTTTTTTGCTGGTAGACATTAACATAGGTAAATCGAGTTAATTCGTAAGAGATAAATTCTCATTTCTACTCAATATATTGTGTAAGCATCAGTACCTTACATTGATTTTGTATTGGTGACAACTGATTTTGAATGAGAAAAAACATAAAAAACAAGTAAAAGAATATGTTTTTTTTCATCGATTTTTAATTTTGCAATATTACATTATGTGATCAAAAATGAAAACTGAAAAGTTATCGATATAAATGTACAATTACATTCTCAACATTATGTCTTTGCTTATAAAACATCTTAATAATTTTCCCATAACTCATATCGAATAATATAGGTTAGGTTTCAAATACATTAACAACCCAAATGATTAGCAGAATTACTTAACCAAACAGTAAAGTAATACTAACATTTGCAATACTATGTAAATAACGAGCAGTTAAAATTAATTGATTACGCTGATATTATACCGTTGTAAAAATTTAATATATACATTTTAATAATTTTATAGCATTGCTCTGAGTGTTTTTGTTTATTTTTATTTTATTATTCCTTTTTTACTTCTCATGTTTTTATATAAACTTTTTTTTGTTTTAAAAATACTCTTATTTTTTTATTTTTTTATTTTTTTTTAAATTATATTATTTTTTTATATAATAACTTTATTATTTTTTTAAATAAATCTATTTTTAGCTTATTTTTGTATATATTTTATTTTCTTTAAAACTTTTTGTTTTTAATTTTTATTTCTTTAAACTTTTTTTAACTTAAAAGAGAATAACATGAACCACTTTTATTTATTATTATTAACAAACAAAAAAAAAATTATAATTTTTTACAATACAGCTAAAACACAGTCAACATTCCGTAAATCAACTAACCCCCATTTTTTTGACACTATGCAATCCCCAACATCTAGACCATAAGATCTAATAGATTCCCGCTGATTTTCTATTGTTTAAAGCGGGTATATTCGCGCATTCTTTGACCCTCACACAAAAGAGTTGGTTACAATATGTTAAAGTTAAAACTAACAGTGACAATTATTGACATTTGACTTAAATGTCCACAACACGCCAGAGTACAAAACGACAAGTTTAAAACACATAAAGACCACCATATAATAACCAATAAAAAGTTTTGCCTAAGTAACTACGCATGCGGTTTACCTTGACAAGTGCACTACGTAATAGAAGTGTATAACAGTGGTTGTTGGGACCAGGTTATAGGTTTATATAACCCCAAAGGTGTGTATTCATTTTTTTTTTATATACGGATAATGTTATTTTCCAAACCATCCACATGCATTAACAACTAAATTATTACATATTAAATAAAAAACATAAAACGTTATTATAATTTAAAAACATCCACGAGTTTGACCATAATACGTTTCGGTTTAGAATATCAAAACCAATATTTGAACGACATTATGGGTAATATACATGTATAAGAATTATACGTGTGGTGATTGAATTATACAAGTTTATTCTATATTATTTCTCCAAGAGATTCAACTTATCGCTTTGAAAGGATGTAGGTATAAAAAAAACAGCCTGCTGCATTAATCCATTCTTAACGGCAATAGCGGACAGGCCTTTTATATGGCATTTCATGTATGTGAATTTGAGCTAATTGTCACATTCTCTTCGTTTCCAAGAGAGATTAACATCGTATCCTTGCTGATAGTTTTTAACCGTACTCCTGTATTTCACATTATACGGTAAACCGCATGTTTCTTTGTAAATATCAATAAGATTACAAACACCATGGTGCCATATGAATTAAATCCTCGAGTATATAGACCTCTTTAAGATGAGACATTATTCATTTTTCCATTTTAATATTTGCAAAGCTGTAATTTATTTATTAAGATTGTTTAAAGGGTTAATGGTTCATTGAAACTACTACATGTAAATGAGTGAATGCGTCAGCATCGAGGGGTTTCCAATAGTTTTGTACATTGACTTTAATACTTTTTTAACATTATCAACATGCGTTGAAAACAACCTCTATTCTATTATAACCTCTCCCACTTGTCACCTCTGGTAGATAATTTTCATTTTTTGGGCGTATCCATAAAGATGATCCATAATTAGCCATTCACCCAAGCTTTGAGGTAATCGATAATCTTGATGAAATTTCATCAAACCGAAATGAATAAAGTGTCTATTATTTGCACCATCCGAAATGGAATAACATGTAATATCATCGCTTCTCCATTTGTTTGACGAAAAAATATGAATATACATCATTTGGGCGTATTACGGAAATGGTCCTGCTAAAGATATTTCTAAGAGCTTAGGAGCAGAATGAGATGACATCATGCAAACACAACGAAAAATGTCTTTCTGATAAAAATTTGAAATATATAAACTCTAAAAGGGTAATGAGATCATTTCCATTTTCAAACCAATCAAGTTCGAAAGAATTTGTTCAACCACTCTTCCCACTTTTTCGAAAAACATTACGCATATATCTATGATTCTTGTATGGTTCGTTTTCGAAACATTATGCAATACCATTGATTCTTGTTTATCATAGGATCAATCAATAACAAATTTATTAAAAAACAATTTTATGTTTTTTGCTAAATATCTTGTGTTTTTATAAACTCTAAAAAACTTTTTTTATTTTTGATTTTCATTTGATTAAAATTTTTTGCTTATTGTGTTTCAACTTAAAAGACATTTGAATTTAAATTTTTATTTATTTAAAACTTTTTGTTTTTACTAAAAAAATTTTAATTCTTTTATGTTTATAAACAAAAAAAATTACTTTTTAACATTACGCCAACAAGCAATTAATAAATCAGTAAGTCAGCCCAGCCACCCTGCTTTCCTCATCGTCTCCTCCCCCTTCCCATGATCTATCGATCTAATCGAACCTATCTATTGGATTCAAGTCACATGTCGTTGTATCATTTTTGAATTAAACCACAACATAAAAACAAGTTCATTATACACAGATCAACGAAAATATCAAACACAAGGGTTTTCAAAACATTAATAAAAGCCTAAAAACAATAGCATCATCTGATTCTACAGAATATATGTACACCGACAAACCTAAAACGCTTTTAGCTCACTTTAACATTTTACATTTGTATGTGATTCTGTTGTACATTGTTTATTCATCGCTAAACCTTATGAATTAAACTGGTTATAAATTATAAGCAGCTAAAGTTTTGAGGACTAGAAAACAATTGTAATGTGAAGACTGTCAAACGGACGCGAACATTGAGAACTTATGACATTACAAAATCTACAGTCCCGAGCAGCTCAACTTAAAATTCTCATCTAAACGCGATTTTCTCTTCTAAAGCTATACATTCAATCCATTTTCCTCTCACTCACGTAAAAATTTCATTACGCTAAAAATAGGAAATGTATGTTATGCTTAGAAAAGTGGTACACTCGAATTGCAAAAAGAATTATCTCACTCACGATATACAACAATTGCGTCTTTAAATATATAATAACGTATATCTACTCTGTGATAGGTCTATAAGTGGTCACTTTTACATGTACACGTTAAATTTTAATTTCATTTGTTCTTTCCCAATCCTTCGTCCGCCTATTCTGTGATATTATGGTTAAGTTTGCTATTTAATATTTTCTTTTTCATTTATAAATTTCCAGAAAATATTTATTTTTTTTGGGTTTTGGGAAGTAAAAGGATGTTGGTGCCACTAGATTTCTATCCATTTTACAATAATTTGTAATTGGGTGAACTTTTTAGAAAATAAATTATTTTTTTTTTTTTCCTTAATACATATTTGTTTCCGTCTATTTCCTTTTATTTCATCTTATTATTGGATCTAATTTTACTACTTTCATACTTAGAATGCTTTTATATTATTATTATTGATTAATTATTATTATTATTATTATTTATTATTATTATTATTATTATTATATATTATTATTTTATTATTATATATTATTATTATTTTATTAATTATTATATATTATTATTTTTATTATTATTATTATTATTAATTATTATTCTTATTTTTTCTTTTTTATTTAGTTTTAAACTTTTTTCCTACTATTCCTCTAAATATTATTTCACATTTCATATTAATTTTCTTCAAAGTCTAATAATAGTTTACAAAGGAAATAAGAGGCATATTTAAATTTTTAGTTTTCTGACGGTTTCGTCCTAAACCTTCGGATATCTTTCAGCAGTTTCGATCTAAACATTTGAATGATATTTAATACAAGATTAACAAAATTAAAACTAGAAATTAAAGATTTTAAAATTTTTTTGCATTTCAAGATCTTTAATTATGTACACGATAATTTTTTTATTTAATTCAGGTTATAAATTATACATTTATTAAGCTTTAGCTTTTTTTAGTTTTTTGAGTTCGCAAGAGGAGTGCAAAATTTTGAAATGACTGTGAGATATCAGGATAGTTGTTTAATTTAATTTTAGCGTGAATAAATGTTCGCCTATTTTACTAGGTTTAAAGCGGGTGCTGGTATGCCCCATCCGCCAATCTACCCAGTCGTGCAACCAATATACGTGACGCAATCAGAACTTCGGGAACATGCGAATGGTACACGACATGGTGACCAACCGAAAGGGCATCCTCAGCAGAGAAGCAGGAAGAAAGCTTTCTTGTCTTGTGGTACAGTCCAACTGTGATTTCTGTGTTGCTTGCAGATCTAATGTGAGTGTTAATAATGCCGCGCAGGCATTTTTCCTCTTTATCAAAGTCCTTTGCATTTGAAGTCCCAAAATAAAATTTTATGCTTTCAGAGACATTATTCGCATTGTCCCGCTTTCTATAGAGCCCGTTGATCGCTTTGTTCATCATTTCCTCCGCTAAATTTAAAGGGTGGCTACAGCTGATCAGGCTCTGCTTAATTCTTTGAACCTCAACCCCAAATGATTCCCAATCCGAGCACAATTTACAAGCCCCATATATGTAAATTGTAAATTGTAAATTGTGCTCGGATTGGGAATCATTTGGTGTTGAGGTTCAAAGAATTAAGCAGAGCCTGATCAGCTGTAGCCACCCTTTAAATTTAGCGGAGGAAATGATGAACAAAGCGATCAACGGGCTCTATAGAAAGCGGGACAATGCGAATAATGTATCTGAAAGCATTAAATTTTATTTTGGGACTTCAAATGCAAAGGACTTTGATAAAGATGAAAAATGCCTGCGCGGCATTATTAACACTCACATTAGATCTGCAAGCAACACAGAAATCACAGTTGGACTGTACCACAAGACAAGAAAGCTTTCTTCCTGCTTCTCTGCTGAGGATGCCCTTTCGGTTGGTCACCATGTCGTGTACCAGTTCGCATGTCCCGAGTCTGACTGTGCGTCGACGTATATTGGTTGCACGACTGATAGATTGGCGGATGGGGCATACCAGCACCGCTTTAAACCTAGTAAAATATACGAACATTTATTCACGAACATAACAAAACAACCTATACCGTGATATCTCAACAGTCAATTCAAATTTTGCAGTATATTTGCGAAAGCTCAAAAACTAAAAATAGCTGAGGCTTACTACATAACACATCAACCTGACTAACATAAAATTTAACGTATTGTTCACTTAAATTAAATATAATATGAAATGCAAAAAAATTAAAATCTAATTTAATTTTAAATTTTTGTAAATCTTGTATTATATAATTCATTCATATGTTAGAATCGAAACTCTGAAGATGTACGAAGTTTTACGGAACGAAACGGTCAGAACTAATAATTAAATATGCCTCTTTTTTCGTTTGTAAATCTATTTTCCTAGACTATGTAAGAAAATTAAATGGGAAAATTTATGGAAATTTTAAAGATTAGAAGTTAAAAGTAAAACTTATAATAAAAAACAAAAGCTGACATATGAATTTCTATATTATTTTTATTATTATTATTTTGCAAATATTACACTTTTGCAAATGAATGAGATTGTTTGTACAGTTTCAGTTTTGCAAGAAAGAATATTTGATTGACTGTACAGCCACAGTTTAACAAGCTTATATAATTAGTTTTGCATGTACAGGTTTACAAGTGCATATGAGAGGTTGTACAGTTGCAGTTTTACAAGTGTGTACGATTGGATGTATCTTTACAGGTTTACAGTTGCATATGTTTGGTTGAACAATTTTATTTTACAAACGTGTGTGATTGATTATTGCGGTTTTACATTTGTATATGATTTATTGTACACTTACAGTTTTCCAAATGTATATGACTCTTCGTACAGTTATACTTTTGTCATACTTATTATACTTTGATATACTTTTATAGTTATGTCACAGGGCAAAAAATATACGTTTTTAAAGCTGTATCTCTTTCTCAATCATGTACACCACAAGTGTACACGATTGAGAAACAGATACAGCTTTAAAAACGTACAACTTTTTTTTGATTTGTGACACTTTTACATATAGTACATAAATATGATTTTAAACAAACTTAGTTTTTACAGTTTTGCAGTGATTTCGTTGAATAATAACACTTTTATATAAATGTGTATGATTGTTTGTACAGTTACCATTAAAGACACTTGCATAACAACATGTAAATGATTTTATAAAATTTATAATGTAAAAATTTAATATTTACTTAATTTATTAAAATATTATTTTATTTTAAATCTTTGAAGTTTTTTTTCATTATTTATTTTTCAATGTATTTTTCCATATATTAATTACTGCCTCGTTCTTTATAATTTTTTTATCATTAATATTATCAAAAGATTAATTAAATTTTTTTAACGTTAATATTTTATGGAGATTAAATAATTTTTTTTTTTTTTTGTTATATTAATTATTCATTTTATAGATTTTCATTTCTTTGTATTTTTTATTTTTCTTTTCTTTAAACTGCGTTATATTATTATTATTATTATTATTATTATTATTATTATATGTATTTATTATTATATTAATTATTTATTATTATTATTATATTATTATTATTATTATTATTATTATTTTTTTTTTTTTATCTTTTTTATATTATTATTATTATTATTATTATTATTATTATTATTATTATTATTATTATTATTATTATTATTATTATTATTATTATTATTATTATTATTATATTATTATTAATTGTTATTATTATTATTAATATTATTTATTATTATTCAGGAAATAGAACAAACAGAAACAAACTAATAGAGTTATTATATCAGAGAGAAACTTTGTATTCACAAAACATTGCAGAAATTAAATCGAAACAGAAAGTGATAAACGGGCGGGAGTTATTGAATGAAAGACATAACCAGAAATAATCAAACAAATAGGTAAAAATTTATATATAAAAAAAAAACACATTAGAATACGG
>JABUQX010124964.1:0-15000 GCA_015478945.1 Trachelipus rathkii
ATGTGTTTACCTTAACCTAACCTTTTTCTCTACCAACTCCTAGTGGTCATGTTTAGCCTGATAGTTTAGATATTTTGTTGAGAAAGAAAATCTTCCATTGTTGAAGGTTAGAGAAAAAAGTAAATTTGAAAGAACTTACAAATTGAGTAAATGTAAAGAATATCTCTCTCTCTCTCTCTCTCTCTCTCTCTCTCTCTCTCTCTCTCTCTCTCTCTCTCTCTCTCTCTCTCTCTCTCTCTCTCTCTCTCTCTCTCTCTCTCTCTCTCTCTCTCTTTCTCTCTCTCTCTCTCTTCTTTCCTTCTTCTCCCCCCTCTCTCTTTCTTTCTCTCTCTCTCTCTCTCTCTCTTCTCTCTCTCTCACTCTCTCTCTCTCTCTCTCTCTCTCTCTCTCTCTCTCTCTCTCTCTCTCTCTCTCTCTCTCTCTCTCTCTCTCTCTCTCTCTCTCTCTCTCTCTCTCTCTCTCTCTCTCTCTCTCTCTCTCTCTCTCTCTCTCTCTCTCTCTCTCTCTCTCTCTTCTCTCCCTCCTCTCCCCCTCTCTCTCTCTCTCTCTCTCTCTCTCTTCTCCCTCTCTCTCTCTCTCTCTCTCTCTCTCTCTCTCTCTCTCTCTCTCTCTCTCTCTCTCTCTCTCTCTCTCTCTCTCTCTTCACTCTCTCTCTCTCTTTACTCTCTCTCTCAAACTCCTTCCTCTCTCTCTCTCACTTTCTATTCTCTTCCTCTCTTCTATCTTTCTCTCTTTTCACTCTTCTCTGTTCCTTTCTCTTCTCTCTCTCTCTCTTTCTCTCTTTCTCTCTTTCTCTCTTTCTTTCTTTCTCTCTCTCTCTCTCTCTCTCTCTCTCTCTCTCTCTCTCTCTCTCTCTCTCTCTCTCTCGAAGAATTTGAAAAGACATTTTACAAATGTTTCAATTTAGATGTCATTCAGCTAGTTTTGACCTTGAGGCCAAATGAAACTCAATGAAGCATAAAAATAAATAAATAAATAAATAAAGAAAACATGAATCAGTTTTGGCTATAGGGCCTACATTTGTATAGGCTTTATTTTATCTTTTCATTTTAAAAATATTAAGGACCATTCAATAAAGATTTGTATAAGCATTTTAATTGTTTTATCAAGCAGGAAAGGTTTTGTGGCATTGAGATATTTTGGCAAAGTAAATTTTGAATTGATTATTATGAATATTAAGAGTGAGATCGAAATTAAGGATGAACCCTTAGAAAGTTCAGAAGATGTCAGAAACAATGATCAACGTTTTGAACAAGATTCATGGTTGGAAAAAGTTCCGGTAAGGAAATAATTTTTAATTATTATTTATTATTATTATTATTATTATTATTATTATTATTATTATTATTATTATTATTATTATTATTATTATTATTATTATTATTATTGTTGCAACAAAACTTATCACTTAAAATTTATCTTTTTCACAGAAAGAAATAATTTACTCAGACATATATGTCACAGATGGGATTGAAATAAAAGCTGAGCCATTGAGTTTTAAGGAAGAATATTTGGACACCGATCAACATATTGAACAAATTTCTCGATTAGAAAAAAGTCTGGTAAGAATAGAAAATTAAAACATTGTTTTATATGTTTCTTATGAATTTGAATGATCATTTTATGAAATTTATTTTCATAAATTGTTATTTTATCACTAGTTCGATAGTTTCTGTGACTTTAGTTTCCAAGTTACAAGGGTCGCAATTTTGGAAAGTTACTCAACCGTTTCTTTTAAATACTATAACTTCTGTTTGAAGACACTTTTGAGATCAGCAAAGAGAGAGAATTCAATTTGAAAAAGCTTATTACCTTTTTTTTAATCTTATTTTTTTTCATGAAAGGATACTTCATCATAGTTCAAACTTGTTATTGCTTCAGATACCTTTCCTGTTAGTTTAACCCATTGATGAGGAACCTGCGGCCTTAATTAAGCCCACATGTGGTCTTCTAGGCCATCAAGTGTGGCTCTCTAAGGCTTATCGAGATAAATCTTAGTTATTTAAGAAACATTCAAATTAGTTACAATAATACATAATGGGATATAGTTGATTAACTCGTACAAAATAATTATTAGTTAATGATAAAGCATCATGTCGGATATAAACAAAATATTTTATAAATCATTCACACAGATATACCAAACATATAAAATTAAGAAATATTAACACATCTTTTTAAAATGCGTTTTTTGCGCCATTTGCACGCTTTGTTTACAATTAAAGTTAGTGTTTCGGTTAGTCAGTAATTTAATCCCAATGGTGTTGCATACACATGTGTTTCAGCTTAGCAATATGTGCATTTTGCTTTGGTTAGTTTGATGCCCTCCTTGTTGCCATCAATATTTTATCTTGTAATTTTTTATTTTCCAGCTTATAATGTCTAAATGTGTTAAAAAAACTTTGTAAGAAGTAAATATTTTTAATGATGAATGGGAAATATAATTTTTTTGTACTGTTAAATAGTGGTAAAATAAATTGCTTGTTCTGTAATACCGTAATTTCTGCAATAAAGAAATACAATGCCCACCAGCATTGTTACACTTATAAGGACAATAAATATGACAAATTAGAGGGTGAGACTAGAAAGATGGCACTGAATAAATTAACAAAGAGTTATTCCTTTCAATGTTAGGCCTGCATCAAGGATTTGTTATGACTGAGGTAAGTTACAAATTGACATATTTGCTTGGAAAAAAAACGTGAACCATTTAGTGATGCAGAACTTATAAAGGATTGCATTGGTGAAGATAAAGTTGATAAATTTAATAACGTACCTCTTTCAAGAAGAACTAATTGAGATTGGCATCATGAGTTAGCTAAAAATGTACCTCAGCAACTTAAAAAATAATTCAAAATGAAAATGTTTATTACTCTGTAGCTTTGCATGAATCGCAGATAAATGTTGCGATATTGGATTAAATGTTACAACTTGGTGAATGTTTGTACAGACGGTGCTCCATCTATGACTGGGAATACGAAGGATTTATTGCACGGTATATTTTAAGAGAACTCGCAGATCCAAATGCAAAAACTTCTTTTCATTGTGCCAAATCTGTCATTTTAAATGACACATTGAAAAAAGTTGTAGGTATTTTGAATTATTTTCGAGCAAATGTAACAAGTCATTGATGGCTTTGAAACATGCCCATGCAGATTGTAGTGTAGATTTGAACTAGCTTGTATTAGACTAAATTTTATCTCTGAGAGAACATATAATTGACTTTTTTAAAGGCAACAAACAATCAATATTGTGAATTACAAGATTTTAATTTTCTCCTAGATGTTGCCTTTCTATGTTGTATAATGTCGAAGCAAAATTAATTAATTATTTCGCTGCAGGGTTAAGCTAAATCTATATGTTATGTGGCAAAAAATCTGGCATTTAGAAAGAAATAATCGTTTTTCAAAACTTTTCTTGCTCAGTCAAAATTTTCAGAACATTTTCTCCACTTAACAAAAATAATTAATGAAAACAAAGAGTATAATAGTGAGTCTTTTATGATATACGAATCTGTCTTAGACTCGTTAATCAATTAATACAATGAAAGATTTATTGATTGTGAAAAGCATATCACCTTGGAACCAGCTTTTCAATCTCACTTAGTTGATTTATCAAAGGCGCTTGAAGAGTTACAAGTAGAGGTTATTGAATTGTCGGAAGATATCATCCGTAAATCTTTGTTTAAAATTAAGGAAAATCCTGTTGAAAATTGGAAAAAAAGGCTGTAGAATACCCTCGCCTTTGGGAACATGCATGCTGATTGATTTCAGGCTTTTCTACAACATACTGTTTGAATCAACATTCTGATACTTAACACAAATCAAGAATCTGTTGAGAAATCAGATAACAAATGAGTATCTGGAGGACCAATTAAAACTTAAAACCTCCATGTTGGAACCAGATATCACAATGTTGTGCCAGCAGTTGCAATCTCAGAGAAGTCATTAAAATATTAAAAATATAGGTAGATAAGTAAATAGTTAAAGATATTTGTAATCTTAAAATGGCTGTATATTCCCTGATAGTTCTTAGTGTAAAAGAATATTAACAAAAGATTAAATATTATTGTAAAATAACATTGGTCTACATGAAAATCGGCCCTGACACCATTCCTGCTAATTCTTATGTAAAATGACTTCCTAAATCCGAATGTGGTCCCCGTTTTCCCCCATCACCCACCATTTTGGGGGGAGGCCCCCACCTATTTCTATAACTTTTTGATTATTTGGAGGGATTAAAAGGATTTTTTTAGCCTTTACATTTCTTCTGAGGGGCTAGAGAGGTGAATATCTCTAAAACATGAACATTTGTAGCAAGGAGGTAGATTTTGGGGGGATTTGCCCCTTAAATTAAAAAAATCATTAAAAATGATCAATTTTTCCATTTTTTTTCGCAATTTTTCCACTAATTTTCTACATATTCTACATATTGTTTATTACTTTTCGATAATTTTATGGTCATGTAATTTCAGGGTTGACTGCCTGGTCCTGTAAAAAGAGATTTTTACGCCTTTTTCTTAAGAGATTCCACTGCTGAAGTCGAGATCCAAGAAGTTGAGATTTACTCTTAGGTAACTCCAAATCCCTGACGAGATCATTCAGTTCCGACTGAGTAACGAGGTGAGGTTGTCAATGAGCTGAATCATCAGAACACACTGCATCATCTGTGGATGTATCATTTGATGATCTAGGCTGTGGCTCAGTCTTTCAAATCTGTTTCTGGCTCTAGAGTATATATTGTTTTTTGGGGGGGACTGGGATTGGCAAAGATTCGTTGTGAGGAACTGTTCTTAGAACTGAAAGGATATTAGGATATTGAATTGTATGCTTACTTTTGCTAAAGAACCCGATGGTGGAAGTCATACAAAAGTAACAATCTGTGAGATGACAGCGAGGTTCGTGTCAAGCCATGGACACAGCAAATGGCATTGATTTACGGGTACCTTTGAGCCATTTGGTCAAGCTACTGTAACAAGTAGTGCTGCAAACTGTTGGAGCCCAATTCTTGTCCTGATTGCCAACTTGGCATTCAAAGTAAAATTTATAAGCAGTTTTAAAAAGCGGAGAAATTGGTTTTCTATGCGCTTTTAAAGTAAATTCCCTGCAAACATAGCAGAAGGTATCGGGATAATTTTTACACTCAAGTGACAATTAAACAGTAAATCAATGCTCGATATTAATCACAACTCACACTCATGTACTGTCACTTGGAAAAAGCAGGAGTAAAAAAATTTCTACAGTTTTACAATTTAAACAACTTGGAAACACAGAATCCCCGCCTAGAATGCAGGCAAGTTGACTCTACAATCGCTACAGATGTACTGAGGAAAGATAAGGATTACCTTGCACTTTTCAACTTGTCAAAGCCTGAAAATTCCAGTGCAAACCTGTGCGCGCGCGGTTTTGAGAGTGACAGCGTTGTTGCTATATATTTTTATTATTGTTGCTATATATGTTTTATTATTATGGCTGTTTGGGGGGCGGATGAGTTGGGCTGGAAGCTAGAATATGTAGAAAATTAATGCAAAATTGTGAAAAAAACAAAAATAGATGATTTTTAATGATTTTTTCAATTTAAGGAGGATAATCCCACCCAAAATCTACCTCCTTGCTACAAATGTTCATGTCTTAGAACTTTTCACCTCTCTAGCCCCTCAGAGGAATTGTAAAGGCTAAAATAATCCTTTTCATACCTCCAAATAATCAAAAAGTTATAAAAATAGGTGGGGGGCCTCCCTCGAAAACGGTGGGTGATGGGGGAGAACGGGGGTCATATTCTGATTCAGGAGGTCATTATACATAAGAATCAGCAAGAAAGGTGTCAGGGCTCAAAAAAATATATATATTTTTTTTTTTGCAGACCAGTGATAATCGCATTTATTGACTGTGACCTCACTTTTGGTAACAAATTTCAATATGGCTTTCACACGTAAAAAGGTTCCTCACCCCTTTATTAACAAAGTAATCCAAGTCAGGGAGTTACGTCTTTCATCCTTCTAATAGCATAAACAATTTCTGATCAAATTTTATATTCATCAAATTTTCAGATTTTTTTCCTTCCTTTCCGGTTTTTGATATTAACTCCTCAATTATTCCTTTCTGAGTTCATTGTTGCTCTCTGCACCATTGAAAGGCTTAGGAAAAAAAAACTTTACAGGTTTACTTATAAATTATAACCAATAAAAAAAATGTACATGAAATTAAGTCTATTTATTATTATTTATATACCTTGAATTATTTACTGATTGATTTATATGATAAATGAATTTTTCATCTTATGTACCTGCTTTTATTATTATTATTATTATTATTATTATTATTATTATTATTATTATTATTATTATTATTATTATTATTTGGTGGGAGTAGATTCATTAATCTCAGTTATTTTAAATTTGTAAATTTTATTTTTATTAAAATGTACTTTTGCTAATAAAAAAAATTATGAATCTTCATGTTTTCAGTGACTTCATTTTCCTTTTTTATTTTGTAGACTCACATTAGTGATGTAGACCATGGAGAGAAGGATGATCGACTCGAAGGAAAAAGCCCTTTAGAAAACGAACCCCAGTCGTCAAAGAGAAAGGGCCAAAAGATTAAAAACAAAGATTTGAAAAATCATGAAAAAGATGAGTTGGAACTTCATTCGAAGTCACACGGTAAGGAGTTTAAATGTGATCATTGTAGTTTTGAATGTAAACTTAAATCAAATTTAGAAGTGATGAGGATACTGGTGGTGGTGGGTGCTTTGGTAATTGTAAAATCTAGCTTGATCACACACTTAGGAAGTCTCCCAATTAGAGTAACAGTATTTGAAACATTTGGAGGTGGTAAATAAGCGCCTGAGTATCATTTGGTTGGTGTTGGGTATGTAGAGGAGGGAATAATTATATGCCATGTGCATGTGTCAGTCTTTGACTCAAGGTTTGAGGACAGTTGATACTTCTAACAGCCCTAAAAGGAGGAGGAAAAAATTATTAAATGTTCTGAGTGCGATTATGAATAAAATCGAGAAAGAAGGCTATAAAATTAATAAATATCGTTATATTCATAGCTGTGCTCAGATCATTTAAAATGTTTGCATTTTTTTCTTTAAGGCTGGCACATAATTGTTCTTTACTTCCCCAACAACCAACCAGATGATACTTAAGCTCTTTCTACTTCCAAACATATTTCAGATGTTACTTTGATCAGGAATCTTTCTAAGTGGTCAATCAGACTAGGTTTCATTGTTCCTAATGCACCCATCACTACCACCACCACTAATTGTTCTATGTTCTACATTCTCTGGATTTTGTGTTTGAGGATCTGATACTTAAGATATTTATATTTTATGTGGGGATAATAATAATAATAATAATAATAATAATAATAATAATAATAATAATAATAATAATAATAATAATAATAATAATAATAATAATAATAATAATAATAATAATTTTAATAATAATATAATAAAATAATAATAATAATAAATAATAATAATAATTAATAATATAATAATAATAATAATATATAATAATAATAAATAATAATAATAATATTATATGCGGATGATCTGGTTCTGTGTGGCCGAATCTGAAGAGAGTTTTGAGAGGATTGGTAAGAGAGAAGTTTGGCAGGGTATGTAAAAGGAGGGGTTTGAAAGTAAACGTAGATAAGAGTAAGGTTATGGTTGTGAGTGAGGACAGTCCTCAGTGTGAAGTTATGTTAGATGGTGAGCAGCTGGAGCAAGTGTCTGAGTTTAAATATTTAGGGTATGTGTTGGATGAGAAGGGAACGGATGATGCAGAGTGTAGTAGAAAAGTTTGTGAATGGCAGGAAGGTTTGCTGGTCGCAATTAAATCGTTGGTTGAATGTAAAGGGACAAGTCTTGATGAGCTAGGAGCTTACATGAGGGTATGTTGTTTACCTGTGTTATTGTATGGTAGTGAGACTATGGTATGGAATAAGAAATATAGATCTAAGTTCAATGTGGTTCAGATTGGACAATCTTAGGGGCATGCTAGGTGTGAAGAAGAATTAATAAAATGAGGAAGGAACGTTTTAGAGAGTTGTTGGTGTGAAGAAAGGGGTAAATAGAGAATAAATGAAAGTATGTTGAAATGGTTTGGTCACGTGGAAAGGATGAATGATAGTCGGTTGGTCAAGCGGATGTATAGTGGAGAGTGTGTTGGGAACCGACCGGCTGGGAGACCGAAGAGAAAGTGGATTGAGTCGGTGAACGAATGTCTGAAGGAGAGAAATGTGAGTTTGGCAGAGGTGAGAATAAAGGTGCATGATAGGAGAGAATGGCGGGGTTTTTGTATGGGGGCATGGGTTCGGTGCCCACCTGGGCAAGGGATGAACCCTACATTTGACGATTTACATAGTGAGGGTTCCCGTCGCGTCTCATGAAGCTTTGAGGGTGATTTTCTGTCTGTGACGAGCTTTCACTAATTAATGGTACAGAGGGGGCGGTAAGGCTGGGCTTTCTTTTCGACATTTGTCATACTCTCCTACTGCTTTTCTTTTCCGATGCTTGTAGCGCTCCTTACTCCCAATCTTGGGAAAATAAGGTAGATGAAGAAAGAAAGAAGAATAATAATAATAATAATAATTACCTCTCATTACCTTCCATTTTGCATTTGGTGTATTCCAGTGCCTAATGGTTCGCCATTTCTCTTTTGCGTTTATATTCTTTACACACTCACCTTCCAGAAAACATCTTACACATCACCGTTTATCCACATATCATATGCACATACTTATATCCACACTCCTCTTCTAGACAACATCTTACAGACATCCCTACTCTTTATATCCCTATGTGTGGGGGGAGAAAGAATTGCCCACATTGTATGTCCCCCGTGTTGTAGAAGGCGACTAAGGGACGGTGGTAGTTGGGTTGGCTGCCCACTACCACTTTATCTTTTGCCAGGAATGCTAATGCATGCCTCGGAGAAGGTCGCGATCGCCGTAAACGGCCTTCTATCTTTTGGCGAAAATGTATGAATCGTATGGGGTAAGTGGAATGTCAGAGGAATTAATGTTGAGGAGAAGAGGAGAGAGATGATGGATGTATTTAGAAAGGGCAAATTTGATTTGCTCGCTGTGACTGAAACAAAGATGAAAAAAAACGGTGAAAATGAGTGGTGTGTGAAAGGAATGAGAGGGGGGGGGGAGAGAAGGAGTTGCAATTCTGATGAGTAACTTGTGGTACAGAGCTATGGTAGATTTTGTGTGTGGGAGTTCTGGAATTCTAATGGTTAAATTTAAGTTTGAAAAGGTCAAGGTATGTGTGGTTGTGACATATGGTCCATCTGAGGGTAATGTTGAAGAGAATGCAATTTTCTGGGATAATCTTAATGATGTTTTGGATGGGTGAGTAGGAGCTTCAGATTGATTGTGTTTAGTGACCTAAATGGTTGGATAGGTGATCAAAAAAGGAATGGTATAACAGGTGTTTTTGAGGTGTCGGGAGAAAATGAGAATGGTAGTAAGGTGATTGATTTCTGTGAGGAGAGAGGTATGTGTGTAACTAATACTTTCTTTAAACACAAAAGTATTCATAAGCATATTAGAGTGGTGTAGGTAGAGTTGGTATCGAAGTGAAAAGTATGATTGATTTTGTGTTGGTGAAGGAGGAGATGTTGAAGTATGTGTTGGATGTTAAGTGGGTGAGAGGGTTAGGGATGGGATTATCGGATCATTGTTGTTTTATGTAAAATTAAGTTAGTGGGGGCTTGGATGGGGAGGAAGGTGATTAGGAAGGAAGTGGGTAGAATTAAGATTGAGAAGTTAAGTGAACAAGGTAATAAGGATAAGTATTTCCCAGCGCTCGCAAGTAAATCAGTTGAATGTGAACAAACTGAACCAGTCTGGAAGCAAATGAAGGAAGCAGTTGTTTGTTAGCAGTGCAAAGGAAGTATGTGGATGTGCTAAAGTAGGAAGTAAGAATGTCAACATTGAGTGGTGGAATGAAGAGGTGATGCAAGCGGTTAAAGTAAAAAATAAGTGTGGTTGAATGTGCTAAAAGCCATTGATGAAGTTTCAAAAGAAAGATGTTTGGAGTTATATAAGGAGGAAAAAAGAAATACTAAAAGGTGCATACATAGGAGAAAAAATGAGTTAAATGAACAGTTTGGAAGGAGGATGAATAGGGACTTACAAGAGAATAGGAAGCTCTTCTGGAAGGAAGCGCGAAAGGTTAAGAATGAGAATAAGGGGAATCTGCTTAGAATAATGAATAGGGATGGTGCTTTCGTAAATGATGAAATGGATGTGAAGGGAGTGTGGAAGGAACACTTTGAAAATCTGCATAACATTGGCAGTAATGAAGAGGTGATGGTGAATATGTGTGGGTTTGATGGTGCAAGAAGGAATAGGCATTTTGGGGATGAGGTCATTAGTAAGGAGGAAGTAATGGGTAGAGTGAGAAAGTTGAAGAATGGTAAATCTGCAGGTATAGATGAAATTACTGGGGAAATGATCAAGAATGGAGGGGAGATGATGATTGATTGGGTTTGGAAGTTGTGTAACAAAGCTTTTATGGAGGGTATAGTTCCGAAGGATTGGAGGAGAGCAGTAATAGTACCCTTATATAAGGGTAAGGGAGATAAGGGTAACTGTAGGAATTATAGGGGAATTAGTTTATTGAGTGTTGTAGGGAAGATATATGCTGGTATTTTGGTCGAAGAGTGCGTCGAGTGACTGAAAGGACTGATTGGTGAAGAACAAGGTGCGTTTAGGATTGGTAGAGGATGTGTGGATCAGATCTTTTCATTGAAACAAATGATTGAGAAAATGAGTTAGAAGAAGAATAAATTGTATTTAGGTTTTATGGATTTGCAACAGGCATATGATAGGGTTAATAGGGAAGCTCTATAGCGGGTGTTAGTGGATATATGTGTTGGGGTGAGGCTTTTGAATAGAAAATAAAAAGTATGTATGAGGATAGTGAAAGCGTGGTGTAAGAATAAAATGCGTGTCGCAGTGATTGGTTTAAATATTTAATAGCGGAGTAAGGCAGGGACGTGTGTCCATGTCTCCTTGGTTATTCAATTTGTATATGTATGGGGTTATGAAAGAATTAGAGGTAGGGGTGGCAGGAGATGGTGTTAGATGGAGAATGGAAGAGAGTGGAGGGTACCCTACCTATTATATGCGGATGATTTGGTTTTGTGTGGTGAATCTGAGGGAAGTTTGAGAGGATGGTAGAGAGATTTGGCAGGGTGTGTAAAAGGAGGGGTTTGAAAGTAAACGTAGATAAGAGTAAGGTTTGGGTTGTGAGTGAGGACAGTCCTTGGTGTGAAGTTATGTTAGATGGTGATGAGCTGGAACAAGTGCCTGAGTTTAAATATTTAGGATATATGTTGGATGAACAAGGGAACGGATGATGCAGAGTTTTGTAGGAAAGTTGTGAATGGCAGAAAGGTGGCTGGTGCAATTAAATCCTTGGTGGATGTGAAAGGACTAAGTCTTGATTGCGCTGGGGTCTTACATGAGTTTATGTTGTCACCTGTGTTAATGTATAGTAGTGAGACTATGGTTTGGAATAAGAGGTATAGATTCAAAGTATAATGCGCTCAGACGGACAATCTTAGTGGCGTGTTAGGTGTGAGAAGAATTGATAAAATGTTAATGAACGTATTAGAGAGTTTTGTGGTGTGGAGAAAGGGGGTAAATGAGAGAATAAAATGAAAGTACGTTGAAATTGTTTGGTCATGTGGAAAGGATGGAAGATAGTTGGTTGGTTAAGCAAATGTATAGTGGTGAGTGTGTTGGAAATCGACCAACTGGGAGACCGAATAAAAAGTGGATTGAGTCAGTAAAGCAGTGGTTCCCAAACTTTTTCAGCTTGTTACCCAATTTAACTACCCCATTAAGCCAATTACCCCTTTCACAAAATGTTGTCAACATTAATATATATGGCTAAATTAAAACACAAGAGATATTTTATTTTATTTATTTTATTTTAGCAGTGTATTTAAACATTGTATATCCTAATGACTATTGGCAAAGTCCAAATAACATCAGTGGAATGGACGGAGTTGCACGCTTGAAGCTAGTTGAGGAATTTCTTGGCTTCGGGGTCGAAAGTGCTAGCCTTGGCATTGTTTGCACATTCAAGGGAGTCCTCTTTTTTTGTTTTCATCCCCAGCACAGTTGAGAAACCCCTTCTTGCAGAGATACGTTGTTGAGAATTATTCCAACAACTTCAGGGCTCTCTTTGGACTATAATTGCGAGTCAGCTAGTCGTGAAATTCAAAAGGAATCTGCATTTTGGTTTTTTGGAATTCCAATCTTTCGGGCTTCATTGGCTCGCATTGTGATCCATTTCGCTCCTTTGCAGGGAATCAATCATCATGATGGCAATCATCATGTGCAGAGAGGGATTGAATTGATCCACTGAAGATTGGCCTGGTTCTGGTCACTGCCTGGAAAAATAGCGATGCCTGTTTGTTTCAAGCCCTTCAAAATGCTCACTCATCTCTTTGTTGATGATCTGTAGAAGTGATTCAGCATTATTCTCCTCAACAAACCAGTCTAGGGTATGGAACTGGACGGTCACTCCATTCTCCAAGCGCCGAATCCAGAGTTGCAGTTTCTCCAGAAATGCAGTCAGAGATTGATGTGCAGCAATGACAGTCGTGTTCCTACCCTGGAATTGCAGATTACCACCGTTCAGCTCCCAAAATATGTCAGTCAAGTAACAAAGTTGAGAAAGCCACTTCTTATCAGTGAATTTAGTAGCAAAAGGAGATTCTTTTTGTTCCAGGAATTCCTGAATAGCCTTTTGGAGCTCGATGACTCGACGTACAACCTTGCCTTGTGACAACCAGCAAATATGGATGCGGAAAGCAAACCTCATACTGCTCTCCCATTTCCTCTCACAGCTCCTTGAATATACGCAAATTCAAATCCATGGGTTTGATGAAATTGACGATTTTCTCATCTTCAAACACTAACTTCAGATTGCCAGACAGGCTTTTCGATCCAAGAGAGTACCGATGAATGGTGCAATGATCCACGATGACCACTCTCCATCGACGGAGACGTGAATTAAAAATAAAATTTATTATAGTTGTGTCAGTTTGTCATTCTTACTTATCTTTTGTGCAATAATTATATGGTTTTAATGTAATTAAATTTATAAGACATTTAAATAAAATTAAAAACTGCATTCTTGGTAAAAAAAACTGTTGATGATATTGAAGATATCTTCTCTTCGCCACACAAAACCAGATCTTCCGCATATAATAGGAACTCTTCTTTGATTATGTCCTGGCGGACACAACGGACGAACCCAAAGAGAGGATCACAAATTGCAAAGAGAATTTGCTATATGAGGTTTCCTTGATCTCTGTCGGCGGATTGTCTTGTTTGATAGAGATATGGCACTCAGTTTCTTCGCTTGATCCTTCCACACATACCTTGCTTGATCCTTCCCCACATACCTTGCTTGATGCTTCCCCACATACCCCTTGCTTGATCCTTCCCCACATACCTTGCTTGATCCTTCCCCACATACCTTACTTGATCCTTCCCCACATACCTTGCTTGCAATCTCGTATGCACAAGGCATAATCAGATTCTCCGCAATGGTATGGCATTTCTGTTGTTCAGTAACTTTATATGCAACATAGTGGGATGCTTCGACCGCAGCCTGAAGCTTTTGGGTTTGATTTCCAGATGAACCGAACTGGATATTCTTCAGTGCTACAGTCCGGCGCTGAGAATAAGCCTGATCCTCAATTTGAAGATTTGGATATCAATTCTGCAGGTGTGCTGAGAGCTATGATGGCTTGAGGCTTCCTTTGTTAACACTTTGTGACATACCACATATTGTGGCCGATCCTCTCCACCAGAAGGTAAATTCACAAACCCACGAACGAAAAAAAGACGTCAGAATGCGGTTTTTAGAATGTTATTGTTTAACTCTGCGCTAAAAAGAAGAAAAAAACCTGCATAAAATAGTGGGATAAATGTTAAAAATACTACTGGCTTGACGCATCACGGAAGAAACTGACAGTGTAAATAGAGGCAGCCTAAACAGTGAATTGCGTCCAATAGTTCGTCAAGGATTGCCACAACACTTCTTTTTTATTTTTTTTTATTTCTATTTTCAAACTTTTTCTCTTGTCCCCTCACACCCCTCCATTACCCCCGAAAAATTAATAAATTAGCCCCCAGTTTGGGAACCAATGCAGTAAAGGAATGCCTGGAGGAGAGAGATGTGAGTTTGGCAGAGGCGAGAAGAGAGGTGCATAATAGGAGTGAATGGCGGTGTTTTGTGAGGGGTATGGGTTGTGGCCCACCTGGGCCAAGGGATGAACCTCACACTGACGAGATGCCATAGTGAGGGTCCGTCGCAGTCCCGTGAAGATCTAGGGTGGATTTTCTGACTGCGACGAGTTCTCACAAATAGGTATAAAGGGATCGGTAAGGCTGGGCTTTCTTTTCGACTTGTGTCATATTCTTCTACTACTTTTCTGTTTCCGGTGCATGTCACGCACCTTACCCCCAGTCTTGGGAAAGAAGGTAGAAATAATAATAATAATAATAATAATAATAATAATAATAATAATAATAATAATAATAATAATAATAATAATAATAATAATAATAATAATAATATCTTCTGCACTTATTTTCCTTCATTTTCCCATTTGTACAAAGGCTCACTTGTCTGTTCCGAATTCCCATTTCTATATATGCCATGGGAATTTTTTTTGACTACTCTTAACTTGCCTTTAAGTTTCCCATTCTTTGTTTGGTGATTTAGTTTTAAGATCGCCACCGTAGAACATGTGCAATTATGTTTAGTTTTATTCTTTCCTGGGTTTATTACCTTTATCCTCAGGAGTTCATTCTCTACTCTTTATCGCATTGTTTCTTGGCTTCTCTCCCAGGAACAGGGTGGAATAGCTTCCCTCTCTCTCCTCATCTCTCCCTCTCTCTCTCAATTCTTCTCTCTCTTCTCTCTCGTCTCTCTCTCTCTCTTCTACATCTC
>JABUQX010124964.1:20000-24214 GCA_015478945.1 Trachelipus rathkii
AAACCTTTCAGATCCACCAAAACAAAAATCATCAACATGAGTACACATGATCCCTATTAACTTACCCTTTCTCTTCCACCAAAACAACACATATTCTAACTTGCTTCGAACACCCCCTAACTCTATAATCACAGCGACTACCTTGTCATACCACGCCCTAGCGGCATCCTTTAACCCATACACCGTTTTCTTCAATTCCCAAACATAACTTTTCTCCTTTGCTTCTTTTGGTGGCATTACACATATTTTCCTTTTTATCCTATCACCCTGTAAATACGCCGTTTTTATATCAATCGATTGACAAATCCACCCTTCACGCTTTATTATACTAAGACATAGTCTTAACACTTCACCAGAACACGTAGGTGCCTCGGTCACAAGTTCCCTGCCCATTTCCTCAAAACCCCTAGCCACCAGCCTTGCTTTACATATTTCCTGTCCTCCCACTACTTTATCCGTTATAACCCATCTCATAGAGATTTTCTTTTGTCCAACATCCTTTACCCTCCTATACACATCCTTCACTCCCCAATTATCAATTTCCTTCAGTTTTGCTTGTAAAACTCTCTCATCATCACAATCCCCTATCCAAACCTCTTCCTGCTCCTCTATACACTCTACATCCTTATAATCATTAAAATCTATCCACTTACACTCGCCACTGTTCACATTCTGTATGTTAAAACTATTACTCCATTTTTTACTGGTCGCTTTACCAGCCCTACTTAAAACTTTCACATCTAGTTTTTCCTCTGTATCTTTATTCGTGCAAGTGTACCTCTTACCCACCTTGATCCTCTCCACCCTTCTCTCTTCAGCTTCTCATTCTAGATCTTTCCCTCTTCAGTTTCTGTTTCAGTTCTACTTTCTTCATCAACATGTTCCACAGGTGTTCTTATCCCTTCATATTCCTCAAATTCATCCTCAAAAACACAGCTCCTAACGGTTTGTTTCACACCGTCAACTTCTTTTTTCTCTTCCTCAACCTCTACTTCTTTAGGTATTCCTGCTATTCTAGTGATATGAACCCTAGATACGTCTCGTAACGTACCACCGTGTTTCACAATAACCGTCTTACCGTCTCTGCAAATTACTTTTGCTGGTCCCCTCCACTGTTTATCTAATTCCTCCCTTTTTAATAACACTATCCCCATTTCAGGCCACTTCCAGATGGTGATCCCGTATTTGGCCCTTCATTGCTCTCTTTACCCGTTCATCTGATTCTTGCTGAATGTGTGTTTTTCTAGCCAAATGTAGTGCCTTAAGATTATGCAACAAACATTCACTTTCCACACCTAACACGCCTACACTTTCCTCACTTTCATCTGTGCAATTAGGGAACCGGCAATTTTATACCTTATATTTTATACCTAACAAATGCACACATTTTAAGTCCTCACCCAAATCAACTTTTCCAACCATCTTACATCTACTCTCAATAACTTCATATCTATTCACATACTCTCTTATGCTCTCATTATCCTGTCTTTTCACATAAAAGAACTCCAGTATTCTGTCATACCTATCCCTTTGTTCCTCTTTACCATACTTTTCATCCAGCACTAACAAAATCTTTTTCACACCTTCATCCTTGTCCAATTCTTGAACCTTCAAATCGCAGTAAACAGTTTATACAACTAAAGCTTTCTTTTGTTTAATAGCTACCACTGTAGCTATAGGATATACTAGGGACTTAATACTACGTTAAATAAGTGGGAGGGAATATACACCTACTGTGAAAACCCAGGCAACCCTCCCCGGGCCCGGACAGTGAACC
The DNA here is from genome assembly GCA_015478945.1 of Trachelipus rathkii. Taxonomy (NCBI): domain Eukaryota; kingdom Metazoa; phylum Arthropoda; class Malacostraca; order Isopoda; family Trachelipodidae; genus Trachelipus; species Trachelipus rathkii. Next base: position 21,778 of record JABUQX010124964.1, read on the forward strand.
CTGCGTTTCCTTCGTGGTTCCTATTCCACTTACCACCTATGTTCCTCCTACAGAGGAATCCACACTATTCCCTTCTTTTACTAAATTATCTCTTGGGCCAAATACCCAACCATCTAAACCTGGAAAGACAGAAACAAGAGTTAGCTATAAAAGAAATAAAATGAAATAAAAAGTGCTCATAACATATCTGGTACATAAGCGTGCATGCTCATGCAATTCGTGAGAAGAACTTCACATAAAAAGCCAAGCAGTACAGAACACAGAAGCACAAGCCAAGACAGCATGCTGAAAAAAACAAAAACATAAAAACTCTCATACTTATATCTTTCTCTCCCGCACCTTTTTTCCTTCAACATATTCTTTTATACCTCTCACATCTACTCTTCCTTTGGTAAACACATCAGCCAACTGCTCCTTCGTGCTCATGCTCACTCAAAATAATTTAGTATTGGAAAGGTTGGTAATAATTTTTATAGCAAAATTAAAATTAAAAATTCGATTTGCTATAAAAAGAACTTACTTTTTTTTATTTGTGGAGCTTCAAATTGATTTATTTTCCAATTCATTTTATTTAATTTTTTAGTTTGAATATATATATAGTATATCTTATATAAATATATATATATATATATATATATATATATATATATATATATATATATAATATATATTTATATAATATGTTAGTATATATTATATATTATATAATATATATATATATATATATATATATTATATAATATATATATGCAACAGGCGTATGATAGAGTTAATAGGGAAGCGTTATGGCAGGTGTTAGTGATATTGGTGTTGGTGGGTAGGCTTCTGAAATGGAACAAAAGTATGTATGACGATAGTGAAGCGTGTGTAAGAATAAATGGTGTTCAATGGTGATTGGTTTAGGAATTAATAGCGGAGTAAGACAGGGTTGTGGTATGTCTCCTTGTTAATTCAATTTGTATAGTGGATGGGGTTATGAAAAAGAATTTCGAGGGGGGGATGGCAGGAAATGGTGTTAGAATGGTGGAGAATGGAATGAGTGGAGGGGTGCCCCTACCTATTAATGAAGGAATGATTTGGTTCTGGTGTGGCGAATCTGAAGAGAGTTGAGAGGACTTGGTAGAAGATTTGGCAGGGTGTGTGTGTAAAAGGAGGGCTTGAAAGTAACGTGGATAAGAGTAAGGTTATGGTTTGTGAGTGAGGACACTCGCTCAGTGTGAAGTTATGTTTAGATGGTGAGCAGCTGAAACAAGTGTCTGAGTTTTAAAATATTTTAGGGTATTGTGGATGAGAAGGGGAACGGACGATGCAGAGTGGTAAAGTAGGAAAGTTGTGAATGCAGGAAGGTGGCTGGTGGCAATTAAATCGTTGGTAATGTAAAGGGACTAAGTTTGAGTGTGCTAGGGTCTTACATGAGGGTATGTTGTTACCCTGTGTTAATGTATAGTAAGTGAGACTATGGTCTGGAATAAAGAACAATAATGATCTAAAGTTCAATGTGTTCAGATGGACAATCTTAGGGGCATGCTAGGTGTGAGAAGAATTGATAAAGAGAGGGATGAACGTATTAGAGAGAGTTGTAGGGTGTGAAGAAAGGGGGTAAAATGAGGGAATAAATGAAAGTATGTTGAAGATGGTTTTCGGGTCATGTGGATAGGAATGGTGATAGTCGGTTTTGGTTAAGCGGATGTATAGTGTGAGTGTGTTGGAACCGACCGGCTGAGACCGAAGAAAAAGGTGGGTTGAGTCGGTGAACGAATGTCCGAAGGAGAGAAAATGTGAGTTTGGCCAGAGGCGAGAATAAAGTGCATGATAGGAGAGAATGGCGGGTTTTTTTATGGGGGCATGGTTGTGCCCACCTGGGCCAAGGGGATGAACCCTTAACATTGACGATTTTTACCATAGTGAGGGTCGTCGCGGTCCCCATGATGCTCTAAGGTGGATTTTCTGTCTTGTGACGAGCTCTCGCTAATTAATGGTACAGAGGGGGCGGTAAAAGCTGGGCCTTTCCTTTTCGACGTCTTGTCATGTCTTCCTACTGCTTTTTTTTCGAATGCTTGTACAGCACCTTACCGCCCCAATCTTGGGCAAAGAGGAAGGTGAAGCAAGAAAGAAGAAGGAAATATATATATATATATATATATAATATATTATATATTATATTATATATATATTATATATATATATATAAATATATAATATATATATATATATTATATATATATATATATATATTATATATTTTTATTTTTTATTTATTTTTACATTTCACAATTGGGGGAAAGGTTACTATTTTGTGTTTTTTTTTTTTTCTCCCCGACGAGTGGGGCCATAGTGGAAAAATGTGCAAACAGTTATAGGGTGATAGTACCCAGCGTCAGTTGAACAAGGTCACAGATTATTCTTGGCAAGTGGGGATGGCTAGGCTCTCTGGACT
>JABUQX010124965.1:2500-5000 GCA_015478945.1 Trachelipus rathkii
TTCTTCGCCAGAAATTCTATAATTGAGAGCGCAGTGTGAGATGGTGCGTTATCGTGGTGCAGCACCCAATCGTCTGCAATGTCTGTTCTGATTCGCTGAACTCGTTTTCGAAGTCGTTTGTAAAAGACGTGATTAACTGTCTGTCCTGAAGGTACAAATTCCTTGTGCACAATACCACGGCTGTCGAAAAAAAAAATCAGTAAGCCACCTTGACTTGCTCGTACGTGCTTTCTTCGGACGAGGGGAGTTTTTTGTGTGCCATTCCTCACTTTTCCGTTTGGTTTCAGGATCGTACTCAAAAACCCATGATTCATCGCCTGTTATAACTTTATCCAAAAAATTGTGCTCCATTTCGAGTCTTTCAAGCAAATCTTGACAAATTTTGACCCTGTTCGCTTTCTTCTCCACAGACAAGTCTTTCGGCACTAGTTTTGCACAAATTTTTCGCATATGCAAATGGTTCGTTAAAATTCTATGAACTGCATTTTTATCCAAACCAGTTTCTTCTGCAATCACTCTGACACTGAACCGGCGGTCTCTCTCCATCACAGCTCTAACAACTTCCACATTTTCATTGTTGACGAGATTGGTCTTCCACAACGAAGGTCGTCTTCAACATTTTCTCGGCCCTCTTTGAAAGCTTTGTGCCACTTAAAAACCATAGTTCTCGATAGAGTGGCATCCCCATAAGCTTTGTTTAAAGAAGCAAATGTCTCAGTGGCAGACTTGTTACGTTTCACACAGAATTTGATAGCGTACCGCTGTTCAATATTTACCTGCATCGTAAAAACGTAACGAGGATAGAAAACACGCTCATACACAAAAAAGATGCAATCCAAAACCTAACGAGGTTAGAACACACGCCCATACATAAACAGATGTAGTGCAAGACTGACTATAAATCTGGTTAAAACTGGTATGGATATGTAGCCTAGGTAACTAGCTACCCACTCGTATACGTCACGGAGGAGCTACATTACTCAGTCGTTCATGGGATATTCAGTAAACTTACTTTTGAGACAGAGGAGTATATATCATCATAATCACCTTTTATTAAACTTTTCCACTGGCGACCTTCTTACATCTGAGAAAATCTTAATATTACCCAGTGTTTATATATATATATATATATAAGTTTATATATATCTATATATATATATATATATAGTATATATATTTTTTAGAGAGAGAAGTATATATATATATATATATATATATATATATATATATATATATATATATATATATATAGTAGATAAATGTTATTTCTGTATATATATATATATATATATATATATATATGGAGTAGTGGTAGGCTTCTGAATGGAATCAAAAGTATGTATGACGAGAGTGAAGCATGTGTAAGAACAAATGGACTCGAAAGTGATTGGTTTAATAACGGAATGAGGCAGGAATGTGTTATGTCTCCTTGGTTATTCAATTTGTATATGGATGGGGTTATGAAAGAATTAGAGGTGGGGGTGGCAGAGGAAGGTGTTAGAATGATGGAGAATGGAGAGTGGAGGGTGCTTCACCTGCTATATGAAGATTTGTTTTTTTATGTGGCGAATCTGGAAGAGTGTTTGAGAGGATTGGTAGAGAGACTTGGTCTAGGATAGCAACTTTTCCTCCTTTACGTCGTAGATAGAGCTTCAACTTTTGGTGTCCTTAGAGCCACAACCATTTGGCGCACATTAGCTATAAGATTGTGTGCATGTTGTCCTTTCAAACCATCTCTGATAGCCAGCTGTAACGTGTGTACAGCGCATCGCATGTGTTCTATCTTTACAGCAGTGAAAGCAGAATCCACATCTTGATTCACTTCTGTTTCTAAACTACCTTCATAATTTTCTGCGTCGATGATACAAATTTCGGATTCACTATCTAAGCTCGTATTATCTGTTTCAAAGGAGTCTACATTGAGTTTATCTATTGCACTTATCATGTTCGATGCATTATCAGTTACAATTGCTAAAACTTGCTCTTTGGTAAGCTCAAACTCTTTAAGAACTTTCTCAACTAGATCTTTTATAAATTGTGATGTATGTTGGGCTTGCGTGTCTCGAACGGCTAAAGTTCGTGTTGTTATTTCATTATTTGAATTGGAGAATTGGACATTTAGTGCAAAATAATTTATTCTCTGTTTAGTACAAGCATCCATTTTTAGAAAAAAATTTGCCATGAAGCATTTGTTTCAGCACCTTTTTCTGCTTTTCAGCTTCACTTATCACCAGTTTTCTGATATCATGCCTTTCCATAGAAATGCCTAACTTATTGGCTAATTCTCCATTTAATCCAGTAAAACCTCGAGATGAAAAGAAAGTTAAGGGTACTCCATCATCTACAACCATTTGGATGATATGGGTTTTATATTTTTCCGCTGTCATAGATACCGTCGCCTTTTGACTTGTTACAAATCTTGAAATAGAAGGTTGTATAAATGTTGTTTGGGTAACTGGTGTAACCTTAATTTGGTTTTCTTCTTCTACTGTTTTAAAGT
>JABUQX010124965.1:7500-24034 GCA_015478945.1 Trachelipus rathkii
CATGATATCTCCTTCCTTTTATCTTCAGTGTAACTTTGATTACTCTTTCGTTCACACTTTCCATCCCTTCCAAACTGTGTGATACATTGGGTCCCAATATAACTCCTACTCCATGCTTCCTCACTCCCTCCTCCACTCCTTTATACATCAGCACAAATCCACCAGCCAGCTATCTTCCCTCCTCCTCTCCTCTCACTCTCATCTCGCCCATCCCCATCACATCTATCCTCCTTTCTTTCATCATGTCCACTATTTCCTCCTCCTTTCCGCTGTAGGTAGCAACATTCAAAGTTCCAAATTTCAACTTAACATTTGTATTAGTCAATTTCTTATTCCAAAAACGTTTCCGTGGTCTATATCCAAAAGGTCGATCGTATTCCGAGGCTGGTCCTTGAGTGTTACAAGCAATTCGTTTCAGGCAGCGGCTTGCTAGGCCAGTCCTGCCCTAGCCAGAGCTCCGTTAGTCGAATCCAGGGTGCACGACACGGACGTGAAGTTGGTCTGCACTTCATATACATATATACATATATATATTATTATATATATATTATTACATATATTATTATTGTTGTTATTAGCATATATATATATATATATACATAGGAATCAATATATAAGTATGTTATTACTATTATACATTAGTATTGTTATTATTACTATATTATTATGAAGATATATATATTATACATATTATATTATTATATTGGTTATTATATATTATTATTACATATATATTATTATTATATATATATATATATTATTATACATATATTATTATATTATTATTATATATATATATTATTATACATATATATATATTATATATATATAGTCTTATGGTCAGTATTGTAATAAATCTCATAACTGTTTACAATATCAGAATCAAATTTGATAATCTTATATATATATATATTAAAAAATATATATACATATATATATACATATTATGTTATATATTATTATTATTACATATATATATATATATATATATATATACATATATATATATATATTAATGATATGTTTTTTTACGCGTAAATAGTGGTAGTAATGGAATGTACAAAAATATATTAGTGTAACGGGTCTCTGAGGGAGAAAGTGTTGGAGCGCAATGGAAGCTGAGAGTTTCTCGCAACAACTGTTGGTTCGGTTCCCTGAAGGCTATTGTTGATTTCTGCTTGGATGAAAAGGATACATCTTTAGGTGGAGAAGACTCTATTCTCCGAGATATATATATATATATAGATAAAAAAATATTTATCACTATAGATATATATATATATATATATATATATATATATATATATATATATATATATATATATATATATATATATATATATATATATATATATATATATACAGTATATATATATATATATATATATATATATATATATATATATATATATATATATAGTGTTAAGGGCTCTCAGAGTGGAAGTTTTGCATCTCTGAAAGCATGTAACATCCTTATTTACAATTTTTACTCGCCTAGAAAAAGAAATATGATCTTTGTCTATGACACTCCATTACCATGAACAAAATAATAAAAAAATACCTGCGAATTGCCATTTATATGTTGGCAATTTATCAATGATTCTCTTGGGAGGCGAGTACCTAAGAAACCTGAAGTTGTTGTGGTATACGGAGCCTCAGGTATAAAGGGGAAGGGGGGAGCAGAGTAATGTAAGTAAAACATTTTTTCCTCAAAAGTTAATTTAGTAGAATTCACTTACTTTTATTTTAGACGGAATAAAATGCTACTAATTTGTCTTTCAAAAATACACTTATAATAACTACTCGAACATAGCTCAAATTATTATTATTATTATTATTATTATTATTATTATTATTATTATTATTATTATTATTATTATTATTATTATTATTATTATTATTATTATTATTATTATTATTATTATTTTTATTATTATTAATCTAGTATCATTGTATTTTTTTACTTGTACTCATCATTTTTTGATTCTTGATCGGTATTGCCTTTGCCAGTAAAATATTTTATAGAGGATTTAGATGTTAGAAGGTGCTGAGTCATCCACATGGAATTTGATTTTCAAATGGAATTTTTCCATTTTAGGTATATAAAAAAATTTGATAGTAGAGATGGGAAAAATTCCTTCGATATTTGTTGAAATAAATAAAATATTTTCATTAAAAACGTATTAACATGTTGTAAAATGAATTTTAATTGTTTTTATATTTTAAAAATATATGTTGGTGGGAAAGCGTGGATGGTAATGAGAGGTACTTTGTCACTTGACACCTAATTCAAAATTCAAAAGTGAGAAAAATCGTACTTTTAAGTTCTAATAATTTGTAATGTGAAAATTGAAGAAAAAGCGAATTTAGAAGTAAAATTTTTGATTAAAACGAGGTTTTCACAACTAGGGAAGAATTCTGGTATACATGAAAATGATGTGAAATTGTCCTATCAAAAATTTTCCATTGAACACGTACCAAAATATTAATTAAATAACTTTACAGCTATTGAAATAGATTCAGGAAACACATTCTTTTTCAAATGCTGAAAATACCGTTAAAAACCCAATTTTAAGATTTACCAAATAATTTCAAATGTTGAAATTTAGGAAAAATCGTACTTTTAAGAGTTCTAAATTTGTAATGTGAAAATTTTAGAAGTTAAAATTTTTTATTAAAACAGTTTACTACTAATTTAATATTTGGTATGTAAAAACAATTATAATTTCATATAAAAAAAGTCAATTAAGACACTAAAAAACATTAATATTTCTTTTCTGCTTTTTGAAATTGCATTTCAAATGAAACACATACTATTCTTCAAATGGAATAAAATAACCGTAAAAACCTCAATTTAAGATTTAACAAATAATTTCAAATGTTGAAATTTAGGAAAAATCGTACTTTTAAGAGTTCTAAATTTGTAATGTGAAAATTTAAGAAAAAGCGTAATTTTAGAAATTAAAATTTTTTATTAAAACAGGTTTTCAAACAAACGCAATTTAAGACATAAAACAAATATTGGAAATTCCATTAAAACAACGTCCAATTTAAGCACCTAAAACATATAATGAAATTCGCTTTTCTGCTTTTTGAATAAGCATTTCAATAAACAGTATTTATTTTTTTCAAATGACTGAAATCCCGAAAAAAACTCAATTTAAGAATTACAAAAAATTTCAAATTGAAATTTAGGAAAAATCGTATTTAAAGAGTTCTAAATTGTAAGTGGAAAAATTTAAAAAAAAGCTTAAATTTCTCAACTAAAATTTTTTATAAACAGGTTTTCACAACTAATGAAATGATTGGTATTAAAAACCAATATAAAATTCATTAAAAATGGTGATTAAGAGGGGTAAAGACATAATTAAATTCCTCTTTCGCCCTCTGACAGGGAGTTTGAGTACTGCCCATTATTCTGTTCAAAATGCTGAAATACCGTTAAAAAACTCAATTAAGATTTAAAAATAATTTCAAATGTTGAAGATTTAGGAAAAATGCGTACTTTTAAGAGTCTATAATATGTACATGGGAAATTTGAAGCCCAAAAGCCGTAATTTAGACACGTTAACAATTTTATTATTAAAACAGGTTTTCACAACTAATGAAATATTTGGTATATAAAAACAAATATTGAAATTTCATTAAAAAACGTAAATTTAAGACACCTAAAACAATTAATAAATTCTTTTCTGCTTTTTGAAATTCATTTCAATGAAACACATTATTCTTTTCAAATGCTGAAAATAACCGTTAAAAACTCATTTTAGAGATTTAACAAATAATTTTCAACTGTTGAATACTTAGGAAAATCGATCCTATCAGTTGGTGGAGTGAAAATTAAGCAAAATGCAAAATTACAAGTTAAATTTTTTTATTAAAACAGGTGTTTTCACAACTGAATTAATAATTTGGTAATATAAAAAGATCGATTAACTTGTATGAATAATATTTGTAATTTTAAGACACCGCTAACAATTTAATAAATCTCTTTTCGTGCTTTTGAAAATTACATTTCAATGAAACACATTATTTTTTCAAATGCTGAAAATACCGTTAAAAACTCAATTTTAAGATTTACCAAATAATTTCAAATGTTGAAATTTTAGGAAAAATCGTACTTTTAAGAGTCTTCTAAATTTGTAATGTGAGAATTTAAGAAAAAGCTATTTTAGAAGTTAAATTTTTATTAAAACAGTGTTTTCACACTAATGAATTATTGGTATATAAACAACAATAATTGAAATTCATTAAAAACGTCATTTAAGAACCTAAACATTAATAATCACTGGTTTCTTTTTGAAATTGGCAGTTCAATGAAACACATTATTTTTTGCAAATGCTCTGAAAATACGTTAAAAACTCAATTTAAGATTAACCAATAATATGTCACAATGTTGAAATTATTAGAAAAAATCGTACTTACTAAGATTCTAGATTGTAATGGCTGAAAATTTAAGAAAAAAGGCGTAATTTTAGAAGTTAAATTTTTTTATTAAAACATGCTTTCACAACTAATGAAATATTTGGTATATAAAAACAAATATTGAAATTCATAAAAAAAAGTCATTTAAGACATGCTAAATACTATTAATAATGCACTTTTCAGCTTCTTTAAGTGCTTATCAATGAAACACATTGATTTTTCAAATGAAAATTCCGTTAAAAACTAATTTTAAGATTTACCAAAATAATTCAAATGTTGAGAAATTTGGAAAAATCGTACTTTAAAGTGTTCTAAAATTTGTAATGTGTAAAATTTAAGAAAAAAGCGTAAATTTTTGGAGAGTAAAATTTTTTTTTTAAACACAGGTTTCACAACTACATCGAAAAGCAGTGATTCGACAAATAGAAATTCATTAAAAAAACGTCAATTTAAAGACCTAAAACAATTAATAAATTCTCTTTTCTGCTTTTGAATTTGTATTTCAATGAAACAACATATTTTTTCAAATGCTGAAAAATACCGTTAAAAAACCTCAATTTTAAGATTTACAATATAATTGTTGAAAATTTAGGAAAAATCTACTTTTAAAGAGTTCTAAATTTTAAATGTGAAAATTAAGAAAACGTAATTTAGAAGTATAATTTTTATAGAAACAGGTTCACAACTAAATGACATATTAGGATATAAAATAACAAATACTTGAAATTACAATTAAAAAACGTCAATTTTAAAGACACCTAAAACTATAGTAAATTGCTTCTGCTCTTGAAATACGCATTTCAATGAAAACAACATATTTTTCAAATGCGAAAATCGTGAAATAAACCATTACCGAATTACAAAATAATTCAAATGTTGAAATTGTAAGAAAATCGTACTTTAAAGAGTTCTAAATGTAATGTGAAAATTTAAAGAAAAAGCGTAATTTTAGAGGTTAATAAAAAACAGGAGTTTTAACACTAACTGAAATATTGGTTATATAAAATCAATATTTGAAATTTCATTAAAAAGGTACAATTTAATACACCTAAAACAGTTTAATTAATTACTCTTTTGTTTGTATCACCCTTTTATTTCAATGACACATATTTTTTCAATGCTGAAATAACCGTAAAAACTCAATTTTAGATTAACCAAATATATTCAAATGGTTGAATTTTAGGAAAAAATCGTACTTTAAGAGTCTAAATTTGTGATGTGGAAATTTTAAGCAAAGCGTAATTTTTGAGGAAGTTAAATTTTTTATTAAACAGGTTTTCACAACAAATGAAATAATTGGTATAAAAAACAAATATGAAAATTTCATTAAAACGCAATTTAAGACACTCAACAAATTAATAAATCTCTTGATACTTTATTAAACTGGCATAATTCCAAACACATTACTTTTTCAATGCTGGAAATACGTTAAAAACTGAATTTAAATTACCTACTATATCTCAAATCATTTACAGCCTGCAAAAAATCGTACTTGTTAAAGTTCCTAAATTTTAAGTGAAATTTAAGAAAAACTTAACTTTTACTGAAATCATTTTTATTAAAAAGGTTGTCACAACTAACGGATAGTTAGATGACAAGAACAAATATGAATTTCATTAAATAATTGGAAAGTAAATACAATATAAAACTATTAAAAATCACTTTCACTCTGCCGAATATTTATAACAACAACCGCTGTTCTTCTTAACTTTTAGAAAATCGCTGTAAAAAAGCTCATTTAGAATTTACCCTAAATAATTCAAAGTTCTTGAATTTAGGAAAATCGTACTTTAAGAGTTCTAAATTCGTAATGTAAGATTAAGAAAAAGCGTAATTTAGAGTAAGATTTTTTATTATAGCAGTTTTCACAACTAGGAATTTTGGTATACTGTAAAAAACAATATGAAATTTCATTAAAAAACTCAATTTAAGACAAAGTAAGAAATAACACATGCATTTCAGCTTTTTGAAATTCTTTTCAATCAATCATATTAATTTTCAAATGCTGAAAAATAGCGTTTAAAACTCAATTTTTAAGAATTAAAATAATATTAGAATGTTAAATTTAGGAAAAATCGTACTTTAACGAGTTCTAAATTTGTAATGGAAAATTTAAGAAAAAAACCGTAATTTTAGAGGTTAAAATTCTTTATTAATCACAGTTTTCACAATTAATGAAATGTTATATAAAAACAATAGAAATTTGATTAAAAAAAGTCATTTAAAGAACATAAAACAATTAATAAATCTCTTTTCTCTTTTCAAAATTACATTGGTACTCATTGAAACCATAAATTTTTACATTAAAAACAGAAGAACAAGCATTAAACTTTAAACAAATAATATTAAAACTCGTATCAAATTTTGGACAAATGTTTTTTAAGAGTTTTATATAATTGTAATTCAATTTGATCAAAAGCTAATTTTAGAAGTTTAAAATTTTTCATTAACGGGTTCAAAAATTGAATGTTGTAAATAAAACAAATATTAAATCATAAAAACGTCAATTTAAGACACCTAAAAACATTAATAAATTCTCTTTTCTATTTATTCTTCAAGTGAAACACATTATTTTCAAACGCTAAAAATCCCGTTAAAAATTCAATTTTGAAAGATTAACAACATAATTTCAAATTGTTGAAGATTTCTCATCTTCATTCAACGTTAATATAATGGAAATTTAAGCAAAAGCGAAGTTCAGACAGTAAAATTTTTTAATTAAAACAGTTTCGGGTTTTCTCAAATATTATACAAAAACAAATATTGGAAATCCATTAAAACGTCAATTAGACACCTAAAACTATTAATAATAACTTTTAGCTTTTGAAATGGTGCATTTCAATGAAAGCACATTATTATTTCTAATGCTGAAAAAAGCCGTTAAAAACTCAATTTAAGATTACAATAATTCAAATTGTTGAAATAGGCAATCGTACTTTAAAAATATATCGAAATCGAGATTTGAAATTTAAGAAAAAACGAAATTTTCAGAAGTTAAATTTTTTTATTAAAACAGGTTTTCACAACTAATGAAATATTTGGTATATAAAAACAAATATTGAAATTTCATAACAAAACGTCAATTTAAGACACCTAAAACCCATTAAAAGCTTCCTTTTCGCTTTTGAAATGCATTCAATGAAACATTACTTTTCAAATGCTGAAAAACGTTAAATCTCCTCCTTCTAAATTTTTTCAAATAATTTCCTGACAATTGGCTCCATTTTAAGGCAAAATCTACTTCTTTATCTTTCCCACAAATATTAAATGTGGAATATAATAAAAAGCGTAATTTAGAAGTTATAGCATTTTTTATTAAGACAGTTAGGACAACCAGGACTCTTACATATAAACAACAATATAAATTACATTAAAAAAAGTCAATTTAAGGACACCTAACTAATTAATAATTGCGCATTTTTCTGCTTTTGTGAAATAGCATGTTCAATTTAAACATTTTTCTGTCAAAGGTGAGATAAATCCGTAAAAAACGTCAATTTTAAGATACAAAATTTTCAAAGTTGAAAATTTAGGAAAAATCGTACTTTTAAGAGTTAAATTGTAATGTTAAATTTTAAAAAAACGCTAAATTTTAGAAAGTTAAATTTTTTTATTAGAAACAGGTTCACAACTAATGAAATATAATACCAATATTAAAACAAAACAAATCACCTTAATTTCATTAAAAAACGTAATTTAAGACACCTAAATAAATTTAAATAATTTGAATTTCAGTGGGAAATTTCCATTGCAAGAAACACATAATTTCCAAATTTTAAAATATAGTTCAAAAATCATTTTCAGAATGAAAAAAATTATAATGTTGAACGAAGGCCAAATAAAATTTAAAATTACTTATTTGTAATGTGAAATTTAAGCAAAAGAGTAATTTAAGAAGTTAAAATTTTATAAAACAGGTTTTCAAAACTATGAAATATTTGGTATATAAAACAAGATGAAGTTTCAAAAAAAAATATCTTGACGTCGCCATAAACTTTTGGAAATATCTTTACGCAGCTCATTTTATAACTGAAAATTTTCCCTAATGCTAAAATTTTTCGTCAGAAAACAGATTACGATTGACGCATGTAATTTCAACTGTTGAAACCAGTACAAATGACTTGTTAAAGAGCTAAATTTGTAAATAGTGAAATTTAAGCACAAGCCGTAATTTAGAAGTTAAATTTTTTTATTAAAACAGGTTTTTCACAAATAATGAATATTTGTATATAAAAAAATATTGAAAATTTCTTAAAAAAATCAATTTAGGTACATCTAAAACTTAATAAGAAATTCACTTTCATGCTTGAAATTGCATTTAATGAACACATTATTTTTCAAATGCGAAAAATACCGTTAAAAACTCTATTTAAGGATTACAAATAATTTCAAATTGAAATTTAGGAAAAATCGTACTTTTAAGAGCTAAATTTGTAATGTGAAAATTTAAGAAAAAGCGTAATTTTAGAAGTTAAATTTTTTTATTAAAACAGGTTTTCACAACTAATGAAATATTTGTTATATAAAACAAATATTTTGAAGATTTCATTAAAATAAAATCAATTTAGGACATGCTAAAGACCTATTAATAAATTCACTTTTCAGCTTTTTGAAATGCATTTCATGAGACACATTATTTTTTTCAAATGCGGAAACATCTGTAAAAAACATCAATTTTAAGGATTTAACCAAATAAATTTCAAATTTTGAAAATTTTAGGAAAATCGTACTTTTAAGAGTTCTAAATTTGTAATGTGAAAATTTAAGAAAAAGCGTAATTTTAGAAGTTAAATTTTTTTATTATAACAGGTTTGTCACATCTGGAATTTGGTAATAAAACAAAATATTGATTTCAATTAAAAACTCAATTAGAAGATTAAAAATTAATAATCTTCTTTTGTTCTGTTTTTTGAAAATTGCATTTCAAGAAACACATATTTTTTTCAATCTGAAAATACGTTAAAACTCAATTTTAAGATATACCAAATAATTTCAAATGTTGAAATTTAGGAAAAATCGTACTTTTAAGAGTTCTAAATTTGTAATGTGAAAATTTAAGAAAAAGCGTAATTTTAGAGGTTGGTGAAGTTAAATTTTTTTATTAGACCAGGTTTTCATTACTAAAAAAAAAATTGGTAAATAAAAACAAATATTGAAATTTCATTAAAAAAAGTCATTTAAAGACACCTAAAACAATAATAAATTCTCTTTCGCTTTTTGAAATTGCATTCAATGAAACACATATTTTTCAAATCTTAAATACCGTTAAAAAGTTCAATTTTAACGGATTTAACAAATGAATCAAATGTGAAAATTTAGGAAAAATGTACATTTAAGAGTCCCAAATTTTTAATTTTAAAATTTAACAAAGCGTATCTTAGAAAGTTAAAATTCTTTATTAAAACAAGGTTTTCAACAACTAATGAAAATTATGTTGGTATAGAGAAAAAAGTATTTGACAATTCTAAAAAACGTCATAAACACCTAAAACTATTCAAAATTACTTTCAGCTTTTTCAACTTTTGTTCATGAAAACATTATTATTTGCACATGCTGAATAGACCGTGTGCAAGTCAATGTAAGTATAGACTAGTTGTTTCAAATGTTGAAGAAGAAGGAAAAATTTTACTTGGAAAGAAATATACATTCTCAAAGAATATCAAGAAGGTCGACAATATTCAGAAAGTTAAAATTTTTTTAAATTAAAACAGGTCTTCCGCAATTCTGAAATACATAGTATTTAATTAAGTATTGAAAATTTTCATTAAAAAACGTAATTAAAGACATCTAAAACTATTACCAAATTTTCTTTTCTGCTTTTTTGAAATTTGCATTTCAATAAAACATTTTTTCAATGCTGAAAATACCGTTAAAAAACTGAATTTAAGATTTACCAATAATTTCAAATGTTGAAAATTTAGGAAAAATCGTACTTTAAGAGGTCTAAAATTGTAATGTGAAAATTTAAGAAAAAGGCGTAATTTTAGAAGTTAAATTTTTTCTACCGTTTTCACAAACTAACGAAATATTAGGTTTAAAAACCAAATTATTGAAATTAACATTAAAAAAAGTCAATTTAAAAGAACAACCTAAACTATTAATAAATTCGCTTTTTCTGCTTTTTTGAAATAGCATTTCAATGAAACATATTATTTTTTCAAATGCTGAAAATCCGTAAAACTCAATTTAGAAACTAAATAATTTCCAAAATGTTGAAATTAGGAGAAGCTGTACTTTTAAGAGTTCTAATTTGTAAATGTGAAAATTAAAAAACAGCTTATTTTAGGGATTAAATTTTTTATAAAAAATTCCAACTATTACCAAAACAATTTAAAAAAAATATGCAATTCATGAAAAAGATCACTTAAGCACCTAAATAATTTAATAATTCTCTTTCCTGCTTTTGAATGCATTTTCATGAACACCATTATTTTCAATGCTGAATACGGTTAAAACCAATTTAAGATTACAATAATTCAATTTGCAATTTTAGGGAGAATCGTACTTTAAGAGTTCTAAATTGTAATGTGAAAAATTAAGCAAAAGCGTAATTTGAGAGGTTAAAATCTTTATAAAAAGGAATTTCCTATCAGCGAAATATTATTGAAAATAAAAATCAAATATGGAACATTTCATTAAAAAAAAGTCAATTTAAGACACCTAAAACAATTAAAAATTCTCGTCCTGCTTTTTGCAAATGCAATTATTTGCTTCATATTTTTTCAAATCTGAAAATACCGTTAAAACCAAATTTTAAGATTACCAAATATTTCAAATGTTGAAATTTAGGAAAAATCGTACTTTTAAGAGTTCTAAATTTGTAATGTGAAAATTTAAGCAAAAGCGTAATTTTAGAAGTTAAATTTTTTTATTAAAACAGGTTTTCACAACTAATGAAATATTTGGTATATAAAAACAAATATTGAAATTTCATTAAAAAAAAAGTCAATTTAGGACATCTAAAACTATGCATTTAAATGTACTTTTCACTTTAAATTGCATTCAATGAAACATTATTCTTTCAAATGCTGAAAACGTTAAAAACTCTATTTAAGATTTACCAAATATTTCAAAGTTGAAATTTAGGAAAAATCGTACTATTAAGAGTCCTAAATTAATGTGAAAAATTCAGAAAAAGCGTAATTTTAGAATTCAAATTTTTTTTAAAACAGGTTTTCAACACTAATGAAATTTTAGTATATAACAAATAGTTGAATTTCACTTAAAAAAAAAGTCAATTAGACATCTAAATCTATTAATAATCACTTTCAGCTTTTTGAAATTGCCGTACCGTTGGAACACATATTTTTTCAAATGCTGGACAATCCTTAAAAACTCAATTAAGATTTACCAAATAATTTAAAATTGAATTTAGGAAAAATCCGACTTTTAAGAGTTCTATGTGAAAATTTAAGAAAAAGCGTAATTTTAGAAGTTATAATTTTTTATTAAACAGGTTTTCACAACTAATGAAATATTTGGTATATAAAAACAAATATCGAAATTTCATTAAAAACGTCAAGTTAAGACAACAAAAAATTAATAAATTCCTTTAAAAAGAGACTGAATTATCATTCAAATGAAACAATTTATTTTTTTCAAAGCTGAAATAGTTCGTGAAATCAATTTAAAATTACAAATAATCAAATGTTGAAATTTAGGAGAACGTACTTTTAAGTCTAAATTGTATGTGAAACTTTAAGCAAAGCGTAATTTAAGAGGTTAAAATTTTTTGATAAACAGGTTTCAAAAAAAATATTTATGAAATATTTGTATAAAAGAAAATTTTGGAAATTCATTAAAAAAATCATTAAGACACCTAAAACAAATTAAAAATTTCCTTTATGGCTTTATGATTGCTATTTCAATAACATTTTCAATCGAAAATTAACTGTTAAAACAATTAAGATTAACAATAAGTTCAAATGTGAAATTTGAAAATACGTTAAAGAGTACAATTTTAATTGAATGTTAAGCAAAGCGAATTAGGAAGTAAATTCTTTTATAAAACGTTTCACCAACTACTGAAATTGTAAAAAAAATTATTGAAACATTAAAAAAAGTATTTTTTACGACTTTCCTACAGCTTCATCTTTGAACGCATTCATGAAACATTTTTTTCACAATCTAAATAGTCTAAAATGAGGGCAACTCAATAATAAATGTAAAGATTTGAAAATGGCTAGAGCAAAAATATAGTAATTAAGAAAGCGTAATTTAGAAGTTAAGTTTTTAATTAAAACAGTTTTTCACAATATGATTGTAATTAAAAAAAATATTGAAATCATTAAAAGAAGTCAATTTTAGGACCTAAAAATTGAATTCTTTGAGTTTTGAATTGGATTTAATGACACATTTTTCTTTCAAGATGCTGAAACCGTAAAGTCAATTTAGATTTAGCAATAATTTCCAAATTTTAAATTAGCTGAAAACGTACTTTTAGAGTTTCTAATTCCGTAATGTAAATTTAAGAAAAGGTAATTTTAAGAAGTAAATTTTTTATTATAAAGGTCACAACTAAGATTTGGTATATAAACAATATAATTCTTAAAAAGTCAATTTAAGACCCTAAAACAATAATAGTGTCACGGTACTTGGAGAATAACATATATATTTTCAAATCTCATAAAAATTAAAATCAATTTAAATTAAAATAATTTCTACTGTGACTTCAGATATGTACTTAAGAGATCTTATTTGAATTTCTCCGTTGCTGTGATTAGGAGTAAATTTTATAAACAGTTCACCACAATGAAATATGTATAAAAAAAAATATAATTTCATTATAAAAACGTCAATTTTAGCAACCTATAACTATATAACTTTAGTTTCTTGTTTCGATAGCATCTGAAACCATTATTTTTCAATGATGAATCGATAAAACTCATTAAGATTAAAATATTCCAATGTGAAATAGAAAATGTTACTTTAGAAATTAAATTTGTAATTAAATTTAAGAAAAAGCGTAATTTAAGAAGTTTAAATTTTTTATAAAAAAGTTTTCAACAACTAATGAAATTTGATATAAACAATAGATTGGAGAGTGGTATATTTATAACAATAAATACATTAATAAATTCACTTTCGCTTTTAATGCCATTTCAGAAACACTTTTTTTTCAACATGCCGAAATCCGTAATATGAACTCAAATTTAAGATTTACAAGTATTCAAATGTAATTTTAGAAACCGTACTTAAGAGTTATAAATCCGATTTGAAAATTAAGAAAGCGAATGTTGAAGTTAAATTTTTAATAAAACAGTTTCACAACTTATGAATATTTGGCATATAAAAACAAATATGAAACTTCATTAAAAACGTCCATTTAAGACACTAAAACTTAATAAATCTCTTTTTGCTTTTGAAATGCATTTCAGAAAATCATATTTTTAAATGCTAAAAATACTATACCGTTAAAAACTGAATTTAAGATTTACCAATAATTCAAATGTTGAAATTAAGGAAAAAACGTACTGTTAAGAGTTCTAATTTTGTAAATTGAAAAGCGTAATTAGAGTTATAATTTTTATTAACAGGTTTTCACAACAATTGAAATATTGGTATAAAACAAAATTGAAATTTATAAAACGTCAATTTAAGAACTTAAACTAATTAATAAATTCATTTTCTGCTTTTGAAAACATTTAATGAAACAATTATTTTCATGCTGAAAATGCGTAAAACTCAATTTTAAAGAAAATCTAAATTTTTCAAATTTTGAAATTTAGGTAAAAATCGTACTTATAAAGTTCTAATTCGTAATGTGAAAATTAAAAAAAAGCGTAATTTTAGAAGTTAAATTTCTATAAACAGATTGACACAACTAAGGAAATATTGTGTATAATAACAACATGTACCAGTAACAATTTTAAATTAAGATATTGGAAAAATTAATAATTTATTTCTCTTTGAAAATTGCATTTCAATAAAACATATTTGCAAAATCTGAAGAATAACAGGTTTAAAACCAATTAGAATTACCAATAATTCTCAAAGGTTAAAATTTAATAGAAATCGTACTCAGGTATTTATATGTAAATGTAAAATTTATATCAAGAATGTCTATAATACTCTTTAAATATTTTCACACTAATGAATATTGGTAAATCAATGAGAATTCATTAAAAAAGTCATTTAAGAAAATATTAATAAAATCCTTTTCTGCTTTTTGTGAAATTGCTTTCCCAATACACAGTATTGTTTTCAAATGCGAAAATACCGTTAACTCAATTAGATTTACCAAATTTGAACAGTTGAAATTCAGGAAATCACTTGAAGAGTTAATAATTTGTAATGTGAAAATTTAAGCAAAGCGTAATTTTAGAAGTTCAAATTTTTTATTAAACAGGTTTTAAATTAATATAAGTGTAAACAAAAAAATATTCGCTTTTCACAAAAAAAATTCGAGTTCCAACATATAAGTAAAATCACTTTCCAGCTTTTTGAAATTGCATATCAATGAAACACTTTATTTTTAAATGCTAACACATTACATTATTTAAGATTTACCAAATTTTTCAAATGGAAATTAGGAAAATCGTACTTTTAGGAGGCAAATTTTTAAATGTTGAAAAGTTAAGAAGAAGCGTATTTAGAAGTTAAATTGTTTATTAAAACAGGTTTTCACACTAATGAAATATTTAGTTCGACAAATAGAAATTCATTAAAAAAAGTCAATTAGGACATAAAACTATCATCTTTCATTTAGCTTTTTGAATGCTATCAATGAACACAGTATTTTCAAATGCTGGAAAATCCGAAAAATCATAAAGATTTACCAATATTTAAATTTTAATTAAGGAAAATCGTACTTTTAAGAGTTCAATTTAAGAAAATTTAATCATGTGCGGTTTTCCGTTAATTTTTATATAACGTTTTCACTAGAATTCCTACGCGACTTTTTACATCGAATTCTCATATGACGTCCGTCCGCCCTAAAACAATAAAAATTCTTTCTGCTTTTTGAAATGCATTTCAATGACATATTATTTTTCAAAAATGCTGAAAATAACGTTAACAAATTTTAAGAATTACCAATAATTTCAAATGTTGAAATTAGAAAACATCGTCACTTTTAAGAGTTCTAATTGTATGTGAAATTTAAGAAAACGTCATGTAGATGAAATACGTTCTCAAAACAGGTTTTCACAACTAATGAAATATTTGGTATCTAAAAATATTGAAATATTAAAAACGTAATTTTAGAAACCTAAAACAAATAATAAATTTCTTTTCTGCTTTGAATGCATTATGAGAACAATTAAAATTCATCAATTACATAAAACTCAATTAAATTGTTACCAAAATTCAAGTTGAAATAGGAAAATGTACTTTAGAGTTCTAAATTTAATGTGAAAATTTAAGAAAGCGTTAAATTTAGAAGTTAAAAATTTTATTAAAAGTTTTTTCACATGTATGAAATTTGTAATAAAAAAATATTGAAATTCCAATTAAAAAACGTCAGTTTAGACACCTAAAACTCATAATAAATTCACTTTTCAGCTTTGAAATGCATTTCAATGAAACCATTTTTATCAATGACTGAAAATACCGAAAACTCAAATTTAAAGATTTACCAATATTTCAAATTAAATTTAAGGAACAATCGCTTAAGAGTTCTAAAGTCGTAATGTGAAAATTTAAGAAAAGCGTAATTGTAGAAATTTAAATTTATTTTATTAAAACAGGTGTTCACAACTCTGAAATATTTGGTATATAAACAAATATTACATTAAAAAACGCAATTTAAGACACCTAAACCATTAATAAATTCTCTTTTCGTCTTTTTGATTAATAAAATTATATTTTCAAATCTGAAAATACCGTTAAACTGAATTTTAAGATTTAACAAATAAATTCAATGTGAAATTTAGAAAATCGTACTTTAAGAGTTCTAATTTTAAATGTAAAATTTAAGAAGAAAGCGTAATTTTAGAAGTTAAGATGTTGTTGATTAAAAGGTTTTCAACAACTAACATGAAATTAGGTATATAGAACAAAAATGAGAATACATAAACAACGTCAATTTAAGACTCCCTAATTATAAATTCGATTTTCTGCTTTTTGAATAAGCATTCAATTGAAACTATATATTTTCAATGCTGAAAA